>BEXV01000223.1:502094-512841 GCA_003118195.1 Hemicentrotus pulcherrimus | reverse complement strand
TGAATGTGAATCAAGTTATTGCTATCACAAGTCCGGACATTTTCCCTAACTTGTCTCACAGTCTTCTGTATGACCGGAATAGAATGCTGATTCTTTGTGAAAGCTCGATGTCCTCTTTTTGTTGGCTTGATACTGCTAATGCCGTAATCCACTATTGTCTGGTACACATTCTGTGGCAGACAAGTTCTGGGGCAATGTCTTTGAATGTCGAAGAGCTCCTTTCTAGAGTAGGAGTACAAAGCCATGGTCCCGAGGATTAAAAGGATTACAGCTCGCCAGTGATTAGCCATGGATTCCATTGACATGTACTCAAGAAGAAACACACAATAGCCATGTAGTTGGCTGTAGAAAAGTGAATCCAATTGCCGATGATCAGAATCCAAAAATCAAAATATATTTCCACATTAATTGTCAAATAATAAGCGAGTTGCAAGAGAGATGAGATGTCCTCCAGATTCACTGAGACTTCCCCTTCAAAATAGTATAAAAACATTTAGAAAGTGAGCCTGATATTCTCCAATAATCTAACGAAATGTGGAGAGCTGAAAGAGGGTGCAACCATAGCGCTACCCTTCTATACATGGTTATATATCTACAAACAAATCTCAGCAAATTGATCACAATCTATTTTCATGAAGGCCAATTTATACTTTTAATATTCAAGAAAAAAACAGTGTCTCTGAAATAGGAGCATTCCTTTATTTTTATCTTCCTATATTGACTCATTCTTGGTGCGTATCATTGCTCTAATTATTTAATGTAGAGTACATTTAAGAGTCAAGGCTAATAACCTTGTACGATATAATCCTTTAGTCTTGGTTCATGTGCAGGGCGCATGTCAAATACATAAATCATAAAAACAAATCTATCATGCACATATTATCTTCTCTGCTCAGAAGGATAAACAAACGATAGATAATTCAAGCAAGTCATAGATCATAGGCTTATCATCAATAAACAATTGTTTTAAGTGCATTTCCTAGAAGAGGGCTCTTGCACTTTGTGCATTGCTCCTCCAGGGACTAATTTGATAATCATTGTTATGATATTTCATTATAATTGCTCAATGGCATAACGTATACTAGTGAATGTAAGTTTTAAATGATCAAAGAGATTGCATGCAAGCTCAAAGTGCGTGTAACCTAAGAGTATCATTTGTACATATTTATCTAACCAAAGATTGCGTCAATCTTGATGAACCTGGTTTGTCCATGCAAGTATAAGCTTGTATATGAGAAATTCAATTCAAAATATCATATTATGATGTAACATATTTAATATAAGTATAATTCAAGATCAAGGTACTACAGGGGAGAAGAAATACATTCCTCTAAGCAGTAGCTTGTGCTAGGTACACCTGAGTCTGCAACAGAGTACCTTACAAATGAGAACCTACAGCTTCAGGCCTTTAAGGCATTGGGCTTCTATTTTTACCTTTAGTCTATGCCTTTAAATATGAAATGTAAATTTAAACAAATTATGTTCACTTCTACTGAGAAATAAAGAGATATGCTTTTAGATGAGCATGTCATTCTGGAAATAAAATGTATCATTATATCAGTAGAAGCTATGCTGTCATCATGACAACATGACTGATGTAATAATCCTAGTGGCACTGAGTACTGGGTTCATGTAGAGTTTACTATGACTTTCCAAAAAAAAAGAAAGACATTCCTGATTCCTACATTCAACTGAAATGGCACAAATAGATAGCAAAACCTTCGGGCTCTAATCTGGCCCTGTCGCCACAAATCATAAGTTCATCAGGAAGAGTCTTGAGATAATCTGCTGTTAATTTTACCCAATTTCCTGGAAAAAAATTCTTTGAAAAAGCGTCAATTGCCAATCCTGGGCTTCCAGTGCTAAGCCAGCCAGGAATATTTGGCTAATCTCCACTGATCCTCAGCAGAAAAACGGTGTAGGGAGGGAACAACTTTGCATGTACTCTTAGACTTTTCAACCCTTTACTCACTTCTTCAATGTTTGACTCTTTAGTTTAGACAATCAAAATGGCTATGGTATTCAGATCTTTTGAAATGGATTGAATTACCCCTGTTATGTTTGTTCAAATCACACCTTGACATCTCAGTTTACATTTTGTTTTAGTTTTTGTTTTGTTTTATTTGTTTTATTTGTTTTTTGTTTGTTTATTCAGTTTTTATTTTTTTTAATTTTTTTGTTGTTGTTTATTTTTCTGTTTATTTGTTACTATTTTTGTTTTGACTGATTTCAATTGGAGTGAAAAATAAAATGCATATGTTTTTTAATTATTTGTATCTTCCTCTATAAGCACATCTTACACCCCTATCTGGAAATATAAAAAGTGATAGTAGAATACAATACTATCATCATAGCCTATCTGTAATGGTTGCCCATGTAAGGGAAATTATATCCCGCATACTAAGAATCTTGCAATCTGATTGGTCAAAACGAGGTCACATGATAAAAGGAAGATAAGTACTACCTACCTGCGATAGAACTTTTGTCAGGGAATTTTTTGTGCTGCCCCACTTACCATCGAATATGCGTAGCAAAGTAGGTTACGCGAAATGTCAATGACAATGTCAAATGAGCGTGCATCAACTTTGTTACATTGTATGCATGTTGCGCTTTGTAAAAATCTAGCTGAAGCTAAACTAATCAGTTCTTTTAATTATGTAAAATTCACTTAAAATAGACCTTATTGCCGATGTGGGATATAAAACAATTTTAACCTCCTTTACAAGGGCAATGGATACAAACTATCATCGCCTCAGTGATCTTGGGGCTACCATCATCCCTTGCGTTGCGGCTCGGGATGATAGTAGCCCCCCAAGATCACCTCGGCGATGATAGTTTGTACCATTACCCTTGTAGTCAATTAATATTTGCTTACTATATTACCCATGAAGTTTTCCTTTCTTTCTCTAGAAATTCACTCCAATTGATTAGCTGATAAGAACTCTGCCTGGACACCATCAACAATACTTTTCTTCTTTTTTTCCACCTTCTAATTATGCTAATTCTGCATACATGCCTAAACATACTCATGGCAGTAGATGACTTAATTGGAACATCATCTTATATCTCAGAAACCTTGACCTTTTCACCCTGCTGTTTATTTATTTTTGCTTACTTATTATCTTTCCCCAAAATATATTCTATTTGGGTATGAATATATTTATCTGCACTGCTCAGACCTTGATGATGTTGATAAGTTAAGCAGGTGCTAGATCTCTAGAATCTTACAAGCTCCTTGGATTAATGTGTTTTCTCCTGATTGAGACAACTGTGAGATACAAACTGCAGGACTATGGTTGTGATAAATTGACAGATTCTCAGGTCAAGATTTGTGATTAGTGTATTCATTGATTTTCTTATGTGTTTCTTGCACAGTTTGACTGAGCTACCTGACTGGGTGTAAACCAAAATCATGAGCAAGTGCCCTGGATGTGATGAGGGATTAATCTTGGATTACTTTGCCCCTTTGATAGGAGTTAGAGATGTAGATCCTGCTTGGTTATCTATATATCAAAATGGACTTACTTAGAAGTCAGTATATATATGTTCAACCCAAACAATATTACCAGTTCTTGCCATGCACATATCATTGAATTCTTTATCAATAAGCAATGATTCTTTCTTTAATGAAACTCAATATCAAACGAACTATCNTTTTTTTTTTTTTTTTTTTGGAAAATGGAACTGTGGACAAATGAGACCTTCAGCAATTTGTGATCAGATATGTCCATTGTGGAGTATCATTAATATGCTTATTAACGGTCTGCATTTGATGCCTATAAACCCTTAACAGCATAAACAGCCAGAATAACAGAGTTTTTGATAGGGTTTTTAATAAATTCACATAGTTTGATGAAAAGATGGGTATTTTATATATATTTTCTGTTTGATTATATGTACAATTAACAAAACAAAAAATGTTTTTAAAAAAAGTTATTTGGCAACAGATATAAAATATTTTAATTTGAATGCAGTATAGTAAAAAGTCAAAATGATAAAAGAGGAAAATCAGTCAAAACATGGCAAATTTTACCTTTATCCTTCTCACTCTCCTACAAATTCATGTCTAAGATGAACTAGTAAAATTGATATTGCACTTTTTGATCCTGAGAAAACCCCAAGAACTAAAGTCACGTTCCTGGCACACATGTCTGACGGTCATTTAGTTGTTTTAACGTGTGTTATCCTTCTACATCTACCATTTTTCAATATCTAAAAATACAAAGACTGGAATAGTTTCATATTTTGACCTTACTCTGTTACTAGGGCACACAGGGATGTTGTTGTAGGCTCATGCTTATGATAACTGCATCTCTTTTCCGACCATTTAATATACACTTACTCCCACACACATTGTATGGTTAGTTCAAATCTTTCTTAAGTTGCCATGTAAAAGCATTATTCATGACTCTCTACTGATTGTTTGATTTGATATTATAATCTATCATGTCAAGCTTTTTCCTTTTTTTTTCAACATATTCTCAGCTTTTCACTGCCCACGTATAGTCAAGACATAATCAGGTCACCTTGCGTAGGCCAAGACAATTACGATGTCGAAAGACCATTATTGTTCCAGAACACCCAAACTATATCTCATTTTTGTTGCTACTTTGAAAGCATATAAAACGTGGGGAGAGAATGTTGGCTAGTTCCGTAGGCATAATTCTATTGATCATCATTTTCACACCTCCGTCTGCTTTCTGTAACGGCCTCAATAATCGTGCCTCGGGTAAATTTATGATAAAAATCAGCACGTGGGTATGGGTTCACAGGGATTTGATACAAAGTGCTGCAACATGTGACTTGACAGAACATGTCTTAATTGCCGTGGGTAATTGCTGCTCTCAGAAAACAATGATGTTAGGTCACAGCAGAAGTGTTTATGACTTTATTCAAAGTATTTAATGAGAAATAAGGAGTTCATGCAATAAATAGGTCATGTTTAAACCAGAGGTTAGTGCGAGTGATTTACAGTTTAGATATTAGAGGCATTGGCATGAAATTATTAATTTTTTTATATTTCCACACATGCCATGTTTAGTCAAGATATTGATTTCTTGGTGATTTTTTGTTGCATTATTTAAAGAAGGTGTCATTTGATATCCTTCTCTGGTTGGGGTTGGAAGAAGATTGAAAACTACACCTTTGGGACATTCTCTACCTGTGATAAACTGTAATTTGATTAGACTTAATTTCCTGTTCAGAAGCTATTCTTATGTCAACCACTAAACTTATCAGTCTTTGTGCATGCATAGGCCTACCACTGCTCCCTCCTTTGCCACCCATCTCCCTTTTCATTCTCTCTATCTCAAATAATCTCATTATAAATCAAGTTCTAGTATAATTCTTTTTGATCTGTGATTTGTTTATTATGTTTTATTTTGCTATTTCAAAAACAGTTTTATTGATATTGATGTATAAGTTGATCTACCTTAGATGTTAACGTATTACAGAATCTCTCAAACCAGAATGATCAAATATGTATACTATTTTTCAGTTTAGTACATCTGAATTTCTGTTTCTATTAGTTCATATTGTTCTACTACCTGTTCCTTTTTTTTGTGGGGTTTGTGTCCCATTTTTTCTTCATCGATCTACCATGTTTTTGTTTTTGTCCCTTAAATCGATACCATTTTCATTACTTTCAGAAGCACATCTTTTTTTATCTCATTTCTATCCCTGGTTTAAACCATTTTGTGATTATTGTATTTTTTTTGTTTATCTAGTTTCTTGCTTATCATATTTCTTGTTTATCTCTTAGCCTCTCTATACCTAGTACCATGATTAAATCTGATGTAAAAAGAAAATATACAGTGATTTTCGTTAAGGAGATGGTGTTTAAAAGCAATACATCACCCCAAAAGAAAACAGCAACGTTTTTTGTACAGCTTATAATATAAATCATATTTTGTATTCCTGAGAGCTTTAAAGATACAGATCTCACAAATCATTGCCATGAAATTTGATAAATAATTGTTGGCGATGTGATATCAATCACTATATCAACCTCATCAAGTGTCAAATACTGTAAAATGAAGGTGGCTTGTAATGGATGATAAAGTAAGGAAACAATGGGCATGAAGATTAATTGAATCTCTACCTCAAGCTATCACAATGGTGTTGGCTAGGAGATATAATCTACCAAACGCCCACCTGTTCTTCCCAGGGCAGGGACTGTCCCCAAGTAAACCTAGATGTAAGTGAAAGTTAATATGTTTTTACGCCAAAGAGCCAAAGTGTTTCTGTGTTTCAAATCCGGGACCCTGGAAGGACATGTTTTAAAGTAGAAAGAATACCTTGTTATTGCCATTTCCATTTAAATGCACATTCCTTGATTTATTTATACTATTGATTATTTTTCTTTTCATAATAAGGTTATTGGTAGTGTTTGTGATAAAGTACTTTATTCAAATCCTGGGAAACTTTGAAAAAATGGTGGTGTTGTTTATATGATAATCATTTTCAAGTTCATAATTATTTTTTTTTAAATTTCACTGGCGAAGAATATGTTATAAATTTATAGTTAATATTATTTTGTTTACCGGTATGCTTGGCAGAATTTCATTTATGAAGCGAATAAGATAAGTGAACTTTTCCCCAAATGAACAGTGTAATAGATTTCATATTCTTATTTTTCTTTCTTTTTGATACACCGATTATAAACTATTAAAAAAAACTATCTACGTGTGCTTGATTGTCCGTATTTCTGCTAATTTGGTTAAACCAGGCCCTCGGTTTTAATTTCATGTTTAAGGAAAACTCATACCTTGCACATAATCCCTTTCTTGAATCAGATTGTGAACATCAGGTTCCAATTTTAGTAGAATACATGCTATTATGTTTGACCTATATCTACCTACGCCTAGCCTCAACACTATCCCTGGTAGTTGTTTATGCGCATGCACTGGATCTACCGTGACGCTTCCCTGGTCAGAAGGTCTCACCCAAGGGTGTCCGTATACTTTGAAATGCATCTGCGTTGGCGTGGTGCAAGGAGAAAGCAGAAAAACACTTGGTGTAAAGCCGTGCTCAATTCAATGTCCTTGTCATGTGATACGCCTCCTGAGGCCTGATGGGAGAAAGCCTGCAGGCCATGTTTCTCATGACTTCCAGCCTGGCGTTCTCATTTACTCCAGATGCATGACAGATATTATGTTCTTGATTAGATGATCTTGAAAAACCATCTACCTGGTAGTTTGATGATGCCGTCCTTGAGGATGTTTCTCATCGTGCATTCCATAGTAAATGTTTCTTAGAAGGACTTGTAATGCGGGAGATATTAATGATTCCTGTCATCCTTATCCAATCTAGATTACAGAACTAGCTCACTTTCCACACTGTTTACTTAAAATCCACGGACGTTTTTATTTCCTATGGCTTCATTAAAAGAGACGACCCACGTTTACATGTATTGTGTAAAGTGATGGATTAAAAAATGTTGTTGGCACTAGTGAAGTGCATGCAGTGTTCGTTACATGCTTACCCTATCCAGGAAGAGCCTGTATTTTTTCACTGGTGTTTTCTTAGCAATACTAAGCATGTTCTGCTATCTCTTGTTTTCTTTCAATTACTTCTCTTTTTGTACGTCAGGCATTCTGGTAATGTTTTTATCTTCCCCATTACCCTTGCAAGAATTCCACCATTTTTCTTTAAAGATAGTATGACAGGGCTGCTTGCATCTAAAGGTTAGCTTCATTAATACAAGAAGGAACCATATTCGCTAAACATAGATTACGACTGAAGTGAAAATTATTCTTTTTTTTTTTTTAAATAAGACTCATGTCATATGCTAAAAATTGAATTTACTGCTTAAATGTTTTTTATAATCTTAATTCTAGCCTTTATTACCTGGAAGCCATAAAATTCCATATACTTAAAAAATGACATTTACAATGACATTTGTAGAACCAGGTCAGAGATTTCGTAACCACCATCGTTATTTAAATATAAAGTTTTATTGCTGGGAAACCATACAACTTTTTTTACAAATTTTGTAGTTTGGGAAGTGTATACATTTCTTCTGATGATGTGAATGTAGATTTTAAGTGACATTCATAGTGACATCTAAAATGATTATATGCACAACTGGTCCTTTTTTACTTTATTTATTCGCCAAATGTATTTTAATGCCAAGTGTACCAACCCTAATGCTGTATACTATTGTACATCTTGTTGTTTAAAAGGTATACACCTTTGTGCTGGGGATGAAGTAATTTAAGAGTAATATCTGACATTCAAAATGACATTTGAAATGACGTATGCAGAATAATACCGAAATGTCATGGGCTATTAGGAATATACAAGTTTTAGTTGAACAGTTTGACACAAATCGAAAATGACAGATTATTGTTATTGTGTGTCATATTGTGTTTTCTATCTGTCAAAAGAAAAACATTCCTGTTAATGCATCAAATCATCAAAATCTCCATAATCATCTGTCAATTCAACAACAGAAGAAGATTGTAACAATGATATTTAAGTACTCCAGAACTAAAAACTGTCATGTGCACAAGACACAATAGCATCAATTAGAGAAAGATAACACAATGAGCTTAGGTTGAAGTGAATTGCCTAGTTCTCAATCAAAAAATTCAACTACAAAATAGTTTTTTGCTACACTGAATATCAATGATTCTCATTTAAAGAAGCTAAATATGATACTGCTATGAGTGATATATTGAGTTTAGCAAGCCATTTCAAACAAACCTTGATAAAGTTTGAAGTAATGATGGAAAACCTAATTATCTTAGAATTTTAAGGCTTCACAGTAGTATACTTTTAAACAAGTTTTGTTCTATCTTGACCTCTGTCGTGACCTTAATTAGGGCGTTGTTCATTGCCTTTCAAACTTGTCCCCCCCCCCTACATACACTCACTCACGCTAAGTGCATCTTTTGTATGTCTTCAGTGTTACATGTATTCAAATATACATTTTCCTAGAGGTNCCCCCCCCCCTACATACACTCACTCACGCTAAGTGCATCTTTTGTATGTCTTCAGTGTTACATGTATTCAAATATACATTTTCCTAGAGGTGAAAGCATTTTTCCTCCTAATCAACATTTTGTGTCTCCTCCACTTTCCATTCATTAAAATGTATTACATTTCTATTATCAATCAATTTTTTTTTCTTTCTTTTGCATTTATCATATTTACAGCAAGAATATGAAATGCATTATGTGTATTTACTGGTTTCAGAGACAATATTTTTGTCATCTTACATTCTCAGACATGTCTTCTAAATGACCTATAGAACGATACAGAACAATAGCAAAGTATATATACGTTAGAACATATATTTCTTTTCACAAACCATAAAGAAAAACAATGTGACTATTTTAATGAAGATGATGTTTAATCGAGAAAACTTATTGAGTGTGTTTAATAAATACATTGCATACCCTAACAAATTAGATAAGAGAAGATACCCTTTTGACTCTTTGCTGACAATATGGTGAGAATATCTTTTTCAAATGACTGCCACAGTGGAGAAATGATTTGACGTTTGCCGCCCCCCCCCCTCCCGACACAATCCTTCCTCTCTATGTCTCCCCTTCCTTCCTCTTACTTTTCATATATTTGTCCACCAATACTGGCATTATCAGGATGTTATGTTATTTTTTTGTTCTTCTGAATATCGTTTTCTTTTTATCTTTTGAGTAAATACACTGAAATAGAGTGGATTTTCTTGATTCCAATTATTTCCACAAATTTTATCTCTGCATGATTTGATTTTTTTTAAAAGATGAGGTGCCAATCTCTTGACAATGTTCTGCCTCTTGACTTTGATTTTTAGATGTTTTGTCCAGAGTCTTTCGAGATGGGGTTGTTCCCATTTTTACACCCTCCATTTTAACATTCTGTCCACAAAATATGCCTATCTGTAAAAAAACACAATTTGTATCATTTTCCCTTATTGGTAAATTTCAAATTTTTAGAATAAGACTAATTTCATGTAATATTAACTAATATCAGAACCAGTGGCTATGCCCTCAGGCAATACTTTTTATTTCAAGATTGATCCATGAACTGTGTTACTTAAATCTGTAATTTCCTCATTATTTTCACCACATTTTACATGATGGGGAAATGTAGTCCAACAATTGTAGCGGAGGCATAAAAATTAAATTTACTGCTTAAATGTTTTTTTAAATCTTAATTCCAGCCTTTATTACCTGGAAGCCATAAAATTCCATATACTTAAAAAATGACATTTACAATGACATTTGTAGAACCAGGTCATAGATTTCGTAACCACCATCGTTATTTAAATATAAAGTTTTATTGCTGGGAAACCATACAACTTTTTTTACAAATTTTGTAGTTTGGGAAGTGTATACATTTCTTCTGATGATGTGAATGTAGATTTAAAGTGACATTCATAGTGACATCTAAAATGATTATATGCACAACTGGTCCTTTTTTACTTTATTTACTCGCCAAATGTATTTTAATGCCAAGTGTACCAACCCTAATGCTGTATACTATTGTACATCTTGTTGTTTAAAAGGTATACACCTTTGTGCTGGGGATGAAGTAATTTAAGGGTAATATCTGACATTCAAAATGACATTTGAAATGACGTATGCAGAATAATACCGAAACGTCATGGGCTATTAGGAATATACAAGTTTTAGTTGAACAGTTTGACACAAATCGAAAATGACAGATTATTGTTATTGTGTGTCATATTGTGTTTTCTATCTGTCAAAAGAAAAACATTCCTGTTAATGCATCAAATGATCAA
>BEXV01000223.1:482987-493083 GCA_003118195.1 Hemicentrotus pulcherrimus | reverse complement strand
TATATATACAGGTGTAAACAAAAGGAGTGTTTTCAACAGGTAAGGACAGGGGATAATGATACTAATAATAACAATAATAATCAAATAGCTACATTTATATGGCTATATATTGCTTACATATCCATCCAACTTTCAAAGAGGTGCAAGGTGCAAAATACTAATGGTGCGTTGGATTTATCCCAGCTGCCCCAAGTTGCCTAAATCATTCAAAGAATAAATTCTTACCAGATACACCTGGGTGGAAAGTGACAAATGTTAATTTATGTCATAATTGCCAAAGGACATTAACCCATGTGATCCATGGTCCGATACAATAAAGGTCGAATTTGAATGGGAGGGAGAAAAGGGAAAATAATGCCGAGAAAGATACAATAGAGAGAAAAAATCAAATGCTAAAACTAGATCAGCCATTTGAAGGGAAACAAAGCGCATGATAACAATCATTACCCCTTACATCATAAAATTATTGAAGAGCAGTATTTGATAATAGGAAATTATGAAATTATTAGGAAGGTCATTATGCTGCAGCTAGGTACAGGTTTGTGAGATAATTGATGTTTTTCCAGAGTAAGAAGGACAGAGAAATAAAGAACAATTATAATCAGCAAACAATTAGGATCATACAGGAAACAAGGTTGAGAAACAACGAGAGAGAGAGAGAGAGAGAGAGAGAGAAATAAACATAATTTTCAGTGCAGCGTGTACTGTGAAGTGACCTTAAATAACCTCTATTATTGGAGCAGAATAGCAAGACAGCCTTGTGTGAAGCTCCATAACAAGCTGATTGACCTTAACAAAATAGTCCAGTCTGATACACTTTGGGTGTGGTGTCTGGGCAGGCCTCCCATTGGTCACATGACCAGAGCGACAGAGACGCTGGCTGGATGGTGCACCCGCCATACTCTTTCTTCCTACTTCAGTCCATCTGTTATGATTGAGTGCTGACATGAAAGTGAGGTTCTCTGATTTCTATCACCACCTTGTGAGATGTGAGAAACATATGGAGGATGCAATATGCACTGATAAAGGGGTTGGTCCATGGTGATGAGCTGGAAAGCCTGGAATGCTGTGAATAGGCAGTTCTGCTTTGAAAAAAAATCCAAACAGAATTTGTAAAGATTTGTTTTAACTAGTATAAATATTGATAATTTTGTGCAGCAAAATGTAACTATCTCTACTTCAGAACACAATTTTCCTTCTTCTTTTTTCTGAAGTTTATAAAAAGTGTCTGTTTTAGTTGAAACATAAAATCTCTGAATAATTCTAAGAAGAATGCCTTTTTTGTTAGTTGTTGGTGTAAGCCAAATGAAAGGAGATGGATTTTTGTGAAGTTTCAGCACACTTTCCATCAGCCCAGTTATTGGTAAATTTGTTATTACTCACACAAAATTATTTAGTTAATAATTTTTTCAGAGGTTTATCTGACTTTGCAACAAGCAGTAAATGTCATTGACTGGATGAAATGTTGTATGTGTATCTTACAAAAAGGATTGTTAGGAAGTGACATCCATCGTTTTAAGTGTTTCAAAATTCATCCATTTATGGAGAAAAAATGTGGGATTTGGGTTTTTCTTCCAGTCTATTTTCAGAGGCGGACCATTCTGGCATTATGAATATACCAATATAGAGGTGGATTTTAGAGCATTTTAAACTTCTGCCTCAAATAAAGTTACATACTGCCTTTCGGAAAGCCATATTTTCTGTCTGTGGCCAAGATTTGCCATTCGTGCTGTAGCATATCTCTTTAGTATTCATGAATTCAGTGGTATCCTTAAACGCATTATGGCAGATTATCTCCTCCTCACAGTCATTACTCTCTACCATATGTTTGACAATGTAATTTGCAGGCTCGCAACACTGTAATTAAATTTGAGAATTTGCATAAACCAGCAGGGGAAAGAATCTGCAGACACGATTTAAGAAAGGAAAGATTCAATATTGGGTGATGCTGATCCAGAAAACCGCAAGTATCGTTATCAAAGATTTTGTATGCTATAATGTTGATGACAGACAGACTCTCTGATCTGTCGCCCTTTTTGTGGAAGTAGGTAGTGGAAATTTACTTACCATGCATGCTGTGTAATGATGATTACTGCAGATACACCTTGAAGAAGTATAAATGTTGCCCATGTTGGAAGATGTGCACTAAGGAAAGACTTCATTTCCTCTTTTTTCATTAATGACTTACACATGTGTTTTTTAAAACTATTAATCAGTATGTGCTTCAGATAACCCTTATATCTGGTTTTATGAGTGGATGTACTCCAATCACCCTACAATTGAATTTAAAATTTCATTACACGAATATTATGCAGATTACATATGAAAATTAAAAGTTGAATCCAGAGAGAAAAAAGAATTCAAGAAAGACTTTGGATCGATGGACAAAAATCAATGGAATAGCAAGTGAATTAAAGTGAAAGGGTAAAACAAAAGGATAGAAGAAAGGTCCATAATGTGAAAGAGGAAAAGAGAGGAACTCGAAGACTATAAAAAGGAGAAGGGGAGGATAAGAAGAAAAATAGAAGTAGGAGAAAAAGAAGTCGACAGAATAAGGAAAAAAGAAGAAGAAGAAGAAGAAGAAAGGTAAGGAGAGGAAGATAAAGATGGAGAAAGGGGGAAGAAGTTGCAGGACAAGTAAGAGGAGGAGGAAGAGATGTTTTTTAAAGGCTGCCTGATCAATGAAAAAGTTTTGAAACTTCCCTTACTTTTAAGTTACAATCACATGCTGCAGGCACGGCCGTGTCATGCAAAGTGCATGGAAGGATCAGAAATCTACCTAATTATTTTGTGGGTATATTTAGTTCCCTGTGTCTGAGAATACTCTTAAAAATAGAAATGGTTGGATTGGTTATTAATACTGCAGAGAATTATGGGATCAGACAGTGTAAAGGGAAAGAAGTGTGAGATATATCACACTAGAATGCTGCCATACCAACATGAGTTACTGCACATGATTATTTGTTGATTTAGAAAAAGCTCAAGTTGAGGTAAAAAATAGTTGTGCCAAAAATAAGTCAAAATATAGAGTTGTGTCAGTCATTGACAGTCATATTTGGTACTTTGAAAAGGAGAATATACCTATTTAGTTTTTATATTTCAATTATCAATGATATATTTATTATGCCAGAAAATATCAGACTGTGCACCCCTTTCATAGCAAACACATTTATTTCAAACACAAGATTTACATGCTGTATTTTTGTATCTCAAGATAGTACCATATTGTATGTATTTGTACTCAGATATGGATTGATAGTTATTTCTCTCTCAACAACATTTGGTCATGCAAAACATCATATAGATTTTAAAGGGCTATGCACACCATCACTCAGTCCTTTCAATAAAATTTATTTTCAGTAAAATATGGGTGTTTTTAAGGATTACAATATCCTTTATGAAGCTAATCTATTTCAAAGCCAACTATACCGGTAAGTTGTTTTAATCTTTTTGTATATGATTAGATTTTTATCACAAACAATCAAAAATGTATTTACGAACGATAATACATGCATATTCTTTAAGAGTACTTGTATTTATACCATCTCTAGGGTATTAAATCCATGTCAAATGGAATGGTTCACCCTTTCCTCTAATGCTTATCTGTTTATCTTGATGAAATGATATATTTCTCATGCAATAACAAAGTCCTTGTAAAGGTGAACTCAATTTTCCTTGAAAACACTTCCAAACATCTAAAATGCCGTCCAAAATGTTATTCATGGTCATAGCTTTTTGCTTTTTTGTGGATCAGTTTTCCACTTATCTTGTCTGCTCAGGTTTCCTATTGTCTTTGCTCTATTTCAAAAGCAAGTGATATCATTCCACGCCAAAAAGTTCAATTAGCAATAGATGATTGCCAATCTTGTCAGAAGCCGCCAACAAGATTCATGTAGTATGTTACATCCTTAGCCAAACAACCAGGCAAAAGAAAAAAAAGAAGATAGTAATAAAATTGATAAAAGAAAGGGGGAAAAAATATTTTTGCTGTACGTGCATCATATATCATAAAGGTTAAAGAATGTATTACTTTGAAATATCATACCTATTGTAGTATATCTGTTTAGTTTAGATTTGCAGCAAATGAGAAGTTTATAAAATAGCAATAATTTTATTTGGGAGTAATTTTTCTATTCTCTTCGCTCTATTTCAAAAGCAATTGATATTATTCCATGCCAAAAGGTTCAATTAGCAATAGATGATCACCAATTTTGTCAGGAGCACGTCATATGTCAACAAGATTAATGAAGTATGATACATCATTAGCCAAACAACCAGGGGACAATGCTGGCATTTTATTTGGTTTGTTGAATTTGCAATGTATTGTAGAAATGTAGAATGTGTTATTTTGAAATATCTCCTAGATCTTATCTATATAGTTATCTCAAACAAGCAAGGGGTGTATTACCTCGTGAGAGCTAAAAGGATGTTTATTCATGACATTGTACAGATAGTTAATTAATGCCCTTCTCGCTTATTCTAAGCTGATGATATTACAGTTAACGTTTTGAAATTTTGTGGGAGCACAAAATTAAAAGGCGTAAACATATAGTTTTCATTCTGAATTTTTTAAGGACCCAGTAATAGAAGAAAGCCCTTAATTAACAAGAATTGTAGTTCTCAAGAAGGCATCCATATCCATGTGATCTTTCAGCAAAATAAGTAAATAATTCTGAGAAAGCAGCTTGTATTGTAACAAAACATGAAAAATGTTCAGAAACACATGCATTTCCCTTTTTTTAAAAACTGAAGTATATGGGCGTATTTCTGTTGCTTACTTCACTTGCTTACTTCACTCTGTCATAATAGTGCAGGGCAGATATTGGTGATTTTAGCTAGATTCACAGATCATGTAATACTTATGGGATTACATATTCACGGGTTGAAAATTAAATCCAGCAAGATTATGAGGGGAAATGGAGTGAAGGCTATTTATTTTGAGTTGATCTTTTTATTTTATATTTCAATACAAGTGTATGAAAATACATTGTTGGTAAAGAAAAAACAATAAATTAACATTCTTTAAAATTGACATAGATTGTAAAGTAATTGACAGCCTAAAAGTTGATCTCTTATTTGGAAAAGACAAGATAATTGTCTGTGTTCAAAACTTTTGAATAATGGGGGGATTAGAACATGTAGGTACACAACATAACATGTTCTTTACCTAGCCCCTAACTTTTGTGTCACTGAAAGATCTTTATCTTCATTGTAATTAGGCAAAGTCCTAAGTGATGAGTCAGAAAAGACATGGCCTGAATATGTGCATCTCCTAATCACAGAGAAAATAGTGGAAATGGGTGAGTGGAAGACATGCTGGTTGCCAAACACTTGAAATATTTACCCATCTATGAATTCCTTTTCAAGGAGGGGGGAAGGAGGCACTCTTAAAAAAAAGGTGATGACATATTAAAGCAAACTCATGGGGGATGCCCAAGTAGATGGTATTATATTTCTTTGTCTACTGACCATTCAGTCTCATCGCCATGGCAACTGCAATGGCCAGATGGTGGGGTCAATGAGGTGCCCTACTTCTCGGTCACCATCTCCCGCTAGCTAGCCCTGTAACTTTACTTCTTTTATGAAGAAAGGGGATGAGTATTAGATTTCATTCATACACTCTTAGATCCATTTAATCATTTAGAATTCAAATGAATATTTGATCTACATACTGTTTTGTGGTATTGAGTCATACTGGGTAAACAATGCAAAATTTATTCCCATGTTGACAGACAAGGGAATCAAAATACAGAGAAAATTGTAATTGTCTAATTATTTTTTTCCATTAATTTACCAAAATTAGAGGGGGAAAAAGAAGCAAAATAGCCATTTAAAGATTTATGTGTGCTCACTGAATGGTCTTGAATTTAATTATCTCCTGGTCTTTATTGTTAATAGGGCTATTTAAATGATTTCTTCCCATCACATCTCCCTTTTCTTTACTATCTTCTTTTTCACTCACATATCTATGCAGTGTTAGAGACTCTAAGTCCCCCCCCCCCCTAGAAAAACAAACCCGACCAAGATTAAAGCATATTACCCAAAGTGCTTATATTTAGGGTTTTGTAAACTTTATATTGTAGAGAATAGTAGTATCTCAAAGGACAGATGAATTACTTATAATATATTTGGCAAATGCCTGTGCCAATGGCATATAATGAACTATACAATTAAGTATGACAAGAACTTGCTTCTATCTTGAGTCCTAGGATTGATTGTTCTTTGGTTTTGTATGGGGAGGGTGTAAAGCAGGCTTAAACATGCCAAGAGATAACTCGACTTCCAAGAATGACTTTATTAGGAAGTTTCATCTGAACTTGAGGGAAAGAGGGCAAAAAGTGAGTGCACTCTGAGCCATGGCATTCTGCAAAGTCATCTCTGCATTTCAACACCCTCCTGGAAGACGAGTCTCTGGTTTCAGCTCCTCTGGTATTCGTCATAATTAGGGCACCCGCCAAAATGTAGAGTTTGCTGTGGAAGGAGGCCAGGGGCTTTATCACCATGACAGATGACTGTTGGCATTCCACAAATGAACTAACAATGCCGGTCAGGATCATCTTTCTTGTCTGCTACAACTTCTTCAACTTGAAGTTAATGACAGATGAACCTGACACCAAGCTTTGCCCCTATATCTATGTACCAGTCCCTCTCTAGAAGTAGGTCAATTTTAATGATCATCAATGTGAATTAGCTAACCCCTAAAACCGTACACTGGATCTGCTATTTTACTTACAGAGATGGTTTAGTTTCAAAATGAGTTTAGTTGAACTCTTTTAATAAGGGTAGCTTTGGGGAAAGTACCTCAGAATAAAACTTTGGCTCATGTTCAGGGCAGTAATGACAGACAAGCCATGGTATTCCATAGATACTCCTGACAGCTTCCCTAACTGTATCACATTTCCTTTTTTTTGTTGTTTAGAATGGTGTCATATTTTGTTAACAGTCTCGTACATGTAAGAGTGAAGAAAAGGTTAATTGTGATAGCTCTATGCCAAAGAATTTGATCGTTGTACCCATAAATGGTCATTTGGGGAAGTTGGTGTATGGGTCATACAGAGGACATATTGATTTTTTTTAATGCAAAAATGACTATGAATTTGGTCCATGATTTATGATCTGAAGGGGAGAAATAGAACAAGGAATGACTCAATGAAATATCAATATTAACTCCTCTTAAGAGTACTCTTTACTCTGGTACCTTGTTTGTTTCTTTTGCAGTGTTTTGTTTCAGTAGAATTTAATTACCTTGCTTTTTCTACCCAACTTCCTATGTGTTTCAATAACTGCCCTAAACTCTATACTATCGGTTTCATTCTAAGATTGATAACTGTTCTAAAAGAAGAAACAAATGTGATGGATTTTCTGCTAATTATCTAAATCTAATTTTCCATTCATGCTTTTCATCACGATTGCCCATTTGCATAAAGAACATAGAGACCTGGATAACCTTTTGACCTCATTTATCATTGTAACACAATCCAATTGACCATTTGCACTTGAATGGATAATGGAGCTCAAATACAAAGAGAAACGCGCAGTTGAAATCACATCTCCTATGTCAACACAACCTCATAAAAGGCAAGCGTCCATACGAGCCCCAGCAATGCAAGCACGCGCAATACTTCTTGAGACCACGCTGATAGATGGGCATTAAGATTTTTTACCCGCCACGCGAGGCAGTGTTTGCTTTACCCGGGCCTGAGACGGTGCCCCAGTTTCTCCCCCTTCTACAGGACATTGGGTTACTCTTGATCTGGCGATTGACCGTGACTTGAACCTGAAATCCATTCCCCATCCTACCTCTCGTTGGCCCCCATCGACAACCCATTAATTTTTTACTTGGTGTGTGTGATGCACTCAACCTACATACATACAGCATCCTTATCTCCATGCAAATTGGATCGATCGATACAATATCCTTAAGCATAGTTTGATAAGAAAGGGATTTCCCCCATCTCTTTTCCTTATTGAACCATCTGGCCCTTACCAGGAATTGTCACAAACAAGGAAGATGGTTTTCAGGAAATGTCTGAAATGGATCCAGCTTTCAGTCAGTATTTTAGAAATGTTACCTGTATAAACTTGGCAAAGGGACAGAGCAAAAGTATAAACAAATAGTTTTCCTAAACAAACAATATACCAATACTAACAGACGCACCTCCAGAAAGGGTTAATCAATGTTTTTTTTCTTGAGAAAGTTTGACAGTGACTAATCCATTGTTTTTCAGACATCCTGTAGGTTCCAGCAACATAACCAACAGTTTTTTATTGTAAAAATTGAAATATTTAATAATTTTAGGTTCCTTGATATTATTCACACACGCAAGATTGATACAATTACATACAATAGAAATGGTTGCATGTTCTTGTAGCTGGAGAGATGACACGCTCCACCCCTCTAGCTTAATATGACCCCTTCCTCACCCCTTTCCTTGTCCCCTATTCACCCCCTATTCACCCCCTATTCACCCCTATGGCTGTTTGGATTGTGGAAGGGTGTTCTTGTTATTCCAAGTTGATGAAAGTTTTAATGGTTCTGAACAAATAGATGCATATTCATAAATACATATATCCTCCACGTACAAATATATATGCCCCAAAGTCATTAAAAGGGTTTTTCTAGAGCAGTACAACAGTTTGTGCTAAAAATATGTAAATGTGTATTCAGAACAATGTATTGCTTTAACATATATTGCAATTACCATGGATTGGATAAGCAATTATCATATTGTACCAACCAGTGATCTGATATTCCTCCAGGCTTTATCTCATCAAAAGTATAGTTTTGGAGTTAAATAGGCTGGCAAATGCGTTTCAGGTTAGGTTTGGGGTTAGGGTTAGGTATAGTGGCAGGTCCAGGGTCGAAGTTAGGAATTTCAGTTGCCACAGGAGCATGTGTAGTACAATTAAGCCACCATCATGGTGCATGGTATAATCATTGGGAATACTGACTTTCTGCAACTTTCCTGACTTTTTAGGAAGGTGTAAATACTCCCTCCCCTCCCCTGCCCACGTGTGCATCTACAATCTAACTAGGGCAGGTTTCCATACTACAGAGACTGGTGCGAGTGGAAACGCAGCCAGTGTTAGCTTTGTTGGTGAAGTGCCTTTCACCAACTTCTGGAGTTCAAATCAAACATGGCTTTGTTCTAGTCTAGTAACCTTCATACCATGCCCTGAATGAGCTGATGCCTCCAGTGACATATGAGTTGATCCCCTTGGCTCCGTTTGACCCCCTTCTCAACTCCCCCTAATTTTCTTGCCATCCACCTCCTCCCGCCTCCTCTAGCTCTTCTGAGGCTCTGTAGTCTCGCTAGACGTGAATCATTTTCCAGCGTCTCCTATGTGCTTTGTGACTTAACATCAATTACGTACCTGACACATTAAAACAAAACTTGGCTAATTTTATAAGCATCTTGAGAGAAATTGATTCTTCCGCCTACTTCCAGTCTTGCCCTCCTTCTCTCTGACCCCTCAATTTCTACAATTTTATATTTCAAATCAAATCTATTGTTAATAGTCATACAATCACTAAAATGCTTCCTGACATATTGGTTTTCCATACTTGGAAGTTGTTGGGTCAATGTTTAATTAGGTCAGAGAGGGTAGGCCTACCTGGCACCCAACATGTATAACCTTACAGGCATATGGGGATACATAATTTGTATATCAATATTATCAAATCATGTTATTTGATGGGTACTAGGAAATATACCTGCAATAAAAAAATTACCTTAAAAACAAAGTGTAATACAAATATATTGTAATTGTGCAGTTGTACAAATTATATGAGATCATTTGTGCCATTTTTTGCATGTTGAACTAGAGGCATACACACATATTCCAGCTAATTTGCTTTCTTTTTTGTTTGGTCTCTTTTGATCCATATCTTCCTCCTCTTATTCCACTCGTTCCTGTTACTCTCTGATAGGCCCAACTATGCCAATGTGAAGCAATATCACCAGCCTTAAAGCTGAAGTTGAGTTCTGGTCATGCAATTGCATTGTGAAAGAAACGGTGTGGAATCGACCAGAAAAGGTTGATCATCTAGCATATAAGAATTTGTGTGTATTGCAAGGTTCTGGAATCATCAAAA
>BEXV01000223.1:444301-473898 GCA_003118195.1 Hemicentrotus pulcherrimus | reverse complement strand
ACATTACTTTTTTTTACCTTTTAGAATAAATTAAGTTTCAGTTGACTTATTGCACGTCTACCAAACTAGGGGCTAGGCAAATTACCTAGAATCAAAGACATTAATTGGTATTGATTTTTGTACTTCATTCCAACAGAAACAAGATAAAAGGTGTTTTTTTCTAAATCAATCATATCTGTACAAGGCATCTTACCTGGAGTAGTTAGCATGGTTTATGTGAGATAAGATGATATTACAGAAATGTAATGAAGATTAAATATCCCAAGACCGGATTTATAGTGAAAGTGCTGGGTAGCTAGCAGCGAGTGGGCGTATATACCAAGAAGCTTGGAGTTTAGAGATACTTTACTATTCAGACAATGATGGAGTATTAACAAAAGTGAAACCTTCATGACTGACTGATTTTACAGCTTAAGTGTCTTATTCCCAAAAAGGGATATGAGCGTGTTTTGGTTGATGTCTTAGATATTGAAATCGAAAATATGTGTATCCGTGATGAAAGAGGTTTTCTGCGAAATGGAGGCTTTTGTTTGTGATAGCAGTGTGGTCTTATTCTTTTTTAAATGCATTAGACACTTATAATACATTTATTATGCCCCTGGATCAGATAGAGTAGTGAGTATAATCTGTCTAGGCTGAGTAGTCGGGTCCTAAGTTATAAAATACACGTAGCTGTGATTGCTGAAATGGTAATGATGTCCTGATGGATTCATATTAATAATGATATCAGAACTCAATTTAGGAAAACACAGAAAAATAATTCTGACCAAAACATATTAAATTCTTGGCTCTTTATGCCTTCTAATTTTAAATGCAAAGAAGCAACGAGTGGACTAGTTATTATTGAATATATTCATTTTTAAAAAGGATGAAAACTTTTCTAGGAAAATGAGTCAAAAGGAAGATATGCTTGGAATTCGTTGTCAGAAGAATCGAGGAACTGTTATTGTAAAAAATTATTTTGCAAATAAAAATTGTATTAAGTTCCCATTTCTCTCAAATTTTCCCTAAGTCGAACACTAGAACCATTGTTCACAGTGCACAAAAGACCAAGCTATTTTATTGCATTATGCCCTGCTGGATTGAAAATCATAGAGTTAGGCAGATTATTTGTCCACCATACTTCAGATAACATGAAGAGTGTGCATAAAGGTCATATAATCTGTGTGTGGTACCACCACATAGCTCTAGAATGCCAACTCACAATGACTAAGCTCATTTGAGCGTGTCTCAGTATATACATACTCCCAGGTTATAAAACACTTCTGTGACCTTATGGAGCAGTTTGCAAGCCTTTGACTCATTCAGACAAAGAGAAGGATAAAGAATAAGTAACTTTTTGGTACCAGGAACGCAGAGGTGGAAGAATGTTAATGAAGTAGACAATGAATGAGGAAAGACTGATTGATAGATCTTGGACCTCCTTGAGGTGTTGCAGTCTCTCTTTTTTCTACCTTCAGTCTGTGATTAAAAAGTAACCAAAAGAAAGATGAATCAGCCAATTAATAAAAGATGTTGAATTTAATGAACACAAGTCAGAATGCTCCAAGCCATATTCAAAACTAAAAAGGGGTATTGTAATAGATATTGATAATGAATTTGATGGTTTTTATAGCGAAAGCTATGAAGTAAATAGCTACCTTTTATATTTGGCAGGAAGACCTGATTGTGATATTTGTAGGTGGGGGAAATAATGTCTCTTGTTCATTAATAACATCTAGTACCTCAGATTAGTCTTGGTACTCTACTTTCTAATGATATAGATTAGTTAAGACGGAAAGATCTTAACGTATGCAATGTATGAAGTCCAGAGAATGTTTAAATGAAAACTAATTTGCTAAAAGCCTGAACAGGATGTGTTTATTGAGGAAATGAGAGACCAAAAAGGTATAGATCTAGAGAGGGGGGAGGAATGCTGTCAACTTATTTCCTTAATAGAGAAAGAATGTTAATAATGTTAACAAGCAGGATCTAGGATGGTTACTCTATACCCAACTTTTTTTTTTATCAGGAAGTTGGGAGGCAACAGGGAAGTTTTAGATAGTGTTTTTTGTGTGTGGTAAGTATTTTTTACCTACAAGGAAACACTTGTAGTCCATATTTTGTTGTCCGATGGAGCCTACCACAATAGGCTCTGTGATATGCTCATGGTAAAAAAAAGGCGATTATCATTAGGTCTACAAAGCATACACCTAAATTTCGGTTTAAAAATACAATACATTGTACTTAGACATTTTAGAGTAGACCTGGTGATAGTTCTCTGTATGTAAATCAAATCAAACCAAGAAATACAAGAAGTATGTTTTCAAAACTGCTCAAAGAATGTTGTTGTTTTATATTCATTTCCAGGTAATGATTCTTTGTGATTTAAAACTTGATCTACTCAAACTACAAAGAAACACATCAAATAACTGAAAGGAAGACAAGGAAATTCCTCCACGGGTTCTCAGTATTCCACTTCCATTGATCTTGAATCTCCCCATGCAACCACTCCCTATGAAGTATGATTATGTTTCTGTTTTGATTTGATCAAAAGCAGTGCTCAAATTCTCACTGATACCAGGATATTCTTGCTAGCTTCCACTTCCTCCAATATTTTAGGGAAAAATACCTAAGATTATAGGGCTGGCCTTCTCTTCCTTCTA
Source organism: Hemicentrotus pulcherrimus (assembly GCA_003118195.1). Lineage (NCBI taxonomy): Eukaryota > Metazoa > Echinodermata > Echinoidea > Camarodonta > Strongylocentrotidae > Hemicentrotus > Hemicentrotus pulcherrimus. The sequence goes on along the minus strand of BEXV01000223.1, from coordinate 471,253 downwards.
TGAAAGTACATATAGTATATTGGGTTTCATCAATTAAAGAGAAAGTTAAGTTCTTAGAATCTTTGGTCATAGGCATTCTTTCTCACTTCACTTTCATACTAAACTACTTTCCATTTGAATCTTATAACCCTATTGAGTTTGTCTGACATGGTCTGACCTGATTTTTTTTTTTTTTTTTTTTTTTGTGATATCATATGGATTTATTGCTAGATCTGCCCTTTATCTTTAATCCAGATAGATATTGAGAGATAAAAAAATTCTTCTTGTAGCAGGAAGTTGTGTCAAGTCCAAAATCTTGTTTGGGTTGGGAAGAAATTCAAGTTAAGTATTTCCTTGATGAAAGCTCCTTCTTTTCATCCTAATAATTTTGAAAATGAGGCTTTTAGTACTTAATCTGCAATCATGCTGCAGCAGCTTATCAACACATGGTTTCAGTATTGAGATGGGTAGCCTAGCTGTCATATGTAATTTTGTTTTGTTCCAATCACAGTTATGGCACAAAATTTCAAAATAGGGTAACTAAACAATTATTAGAGACATACAGATCAGAAATTGCTGTTGAATCTTTAAAGCCAGAAGGGTGTTAGCTCATGTATTCTAGCATAGAGTTAACTCCCCTTCTGGCACAATACATTGGGCTTGAGTCAAGCCAGCTTCAAATAGGGGTGCTACATTATTATGAGCCTATTGGAGGGTCTGGATAGTTTGAGACCCTAGAATGACTGAGGATTTATGCATGTAATTTAAAGACAGATACAGCTGCCACAAACCCTTGAAGTGAGACATTTTTCATTTTAAAGGCCCAGCATTGTTGGCCATCTTGTGTTATATTCATCTCTGAGTCCAGGGAACCATAATTCCAGATGGTATGATCTCTGGAAGAACATTCATCGCTTGGACAAGGGGGCTCAGTTCCAAGAAAACTAGAGCATTGATCTACTTCACCAGGTCTAGACTGGGGGAAGAAGAGTGACCTGGGCAGCAACCCTTGTGCTCGAGGGTGGCCTGGCCAGTTCAAGAACGTGCCATATTCCTCCAACAAAGCTCTGACCAGACATTGAAGGTTAGCTGAAACACTGAATAGGCGAGATTGGTGGGTAATTGAGTGGTATGCTTTGATGGGAATCATTGTTGTTCAAAGAAGCAGTGGTGTCACACCAATCAATGCTTGAATGCGATGTAGAGCAACCACGTGCTCCTGATCAGCAGCATCAAAAGCACATGCTCAGATTATCTTGTAATGAAGAGAAACTCTTAGTGTTACTTCTGCTTTCACACTGATTAGTATCTGTGTATGCATGCTGTGAAGTAAAATATGAATATAATAGCACCCTGTCCCCTTTAAGTAAAGAATTTGTAATGAAATATTAGTTGGGAGGCAAGAATAAATTGTTTTATTTTCAAATTACATACTGTTTCCCTGTGCTTTTCAAAACATCTGTAAAATCAAATATAATCATCATTGAAAGAAGAAGGCCTTTAATTTGGCTGTTCAAACAACTAGGACATTGAGATTTATTTATTTTCTCCTTTATGATGCTGGGTTCCCTGTGCATTTTCATTAGTTGATTTGATTACCACATTGGTTCTCTTCAGGAGTGTATTTAATTTGATATACAAATTATGTAATAACTTATTTTTAATAAATTTACATGAAGATAACCTTCAACAAAAAAACATTCATCGAATTTAATGTGAGCTTGTCTTGAGGCATAGTGTTTTTTATGCACTGTTATTTAGAATCAGAATTTCCCTACATACGGCTTTAATGAAGTGGATTAATAATTAATGATCAGTTGTAATGGGAAATGGTAGCTTGTAGCACTTTTCATGAACTGGACAGTCAAGAGTGAAGTAAAATATTTTTCTAATTTCTACTCTTGTCTGGCCTTTTGTCTCAACATATTAATTTCTAAAGCTCTTACTGAACTCTGAATATATACCTCTCATGAGAAAAAGAGGCTGAATCTTTTTAAGATTAGTACATCAACTATGTGAGTATGTGAGCTTTCTGGATTGTGTGCATTTCAGTGCATGCAAAGGGCCAATAAAACTCTAAAGCCAGAAGGCAGAGCCTTGTGGAGAATAGAGACACAAGTTTCAGAAGAGAGATTAGTTTTGGGGTGTGTCGGAAGTCCAGCGCCTATCCATCATCCTTCCTCAGACTCTCCTTCATCCAGAGGTCCCAGCCTACAGTCAGAATACTGTATGTCGCCTGAAGTTACATGAATTGATACTGAATTGGGAGTAGAAAGAAACTCAATCTTGATTCTTTCTCAGCCCTAGAGACGACACTGTCACTTCACCCTCAGTCTGAACTTCTCCTGAACTTACATGGGCATGTTGGTATCATGCACAGTTTCATCTCTCTTGTTTCTTTGGGAATGTCATCAATTGCTCTCGAAATCCATTCTCTGTCTCTGGTGTCTTCTTTTCATCTTCCCAAACATTATTCTCCCAAACATTATTCTCCCAAACATTATTCTCCCAAACATTATTCTCCCAAACATTATTCTCCCAACCCTAGCCAGAAGGAGAGGAAATATTTTCTGATGGATTTACAATTTTGGAATTTTGGAAGATAGGTGTATATTGTTCCACCACATGTGTTTCAGTGCTCTTTTTATATGTAACCCCTTGTCATGCGATAAAATCTTCAAACTCCTCGGCTGAGTTTATCATGACAGAAAAAAACTTTTTTTCTTTATAGAATTCATTAACATTTTTACATGAGAGGTTATTTTTCACATACTACGGCTCCAGTTTGCAGTTATTCATACCAGAGATGAACCTGCAATTATAGTGCCATGATATGCATTAACCCTTCCTGCAAATGGTTTGTCAATGCACATGCTGTGAAATCAAATGTCATTTATTATGCCTATGAGTTTCCTATTCATTCATACTACCATGTATATCTGTACTTTTAACACCTTTATAACCATTTTTTTCCTTAACATTATAGTTCTGTTCTCCAAAAGATGCTTTTAAACTGACGATAGCCTAGTTCTGATGTAACCCTCCTGTCCTTGGCTACCAGCTCTACTTCTAGTTCCACCACGTGGTGGATCCAGGGTTCTTTATCATAACCTCGTGGTCTTCACTGTTCCACACCACGCCAAACAACATGTGATTCTGTAAGACAGTCTGTAATGGACCTGAATATAACAACCCTTATATCATCGCAGGCATGAGTGCCCTTTGCTTGAACTCACAGTCCCCGCCTTGTTCGACCACGTGGTACATCCTCATGCACACAAGATACCAGGAGGACTGGCTAGGGTAACGTTCAAGCAAAGGTCAGTCTCGGAAAACCAAAAGTACCCCCTCTGAGTGGCAGACAGAGGCAGAGAAAGAGAACACAGGGGGAGAGAGATTATGGCAAAAAGAAAAGTTGGTCTCAGTCCCCATGCGACAAAGACATACCATGAATGCTTGTGGTTTGTGTGTGTATAGAGACTGAAACTTCTGAAGAGTGCATTGCCTTGATATACCAACAAAGACTTCAAAGTGGAATTTTTCTTTGTGATTCTCTCTCCCTCTCTGTCTTTGTCCCATGCTAGCTTAAGATGTCACCTTTCATACTATCCTGTCTTTATCTCTTCTCCTTGTTGGCCTTGTCTCCCACACCATCCTAGCCATAAGTAGTCATTTTGGGGGGCATTCTTTAACCCTTTCTGAGTATATTACCCATGTCTGTTCAGGGTATATGGCATGAATGAACTGCCTATCTCTCATGGCATATATCACATTTTCCTTAAATTACATATGTCAGTTTTCTGAAACTATATTCCTTTTCAGCTTCATATAGCAATATAGGCCTACTGCTTCAGAACACATTTACCCAACACACTTCACCCATTGCCCTCACCCCCCCCCTTCCTCATTACAATCAAGCTACAGCTCTCTGGGTCAATAGTCTAGTTTGAAAAGGCGGGAAAGGCAGGGTTAAAGAATAGGCGCTGTTACACAAACTAGCGCTCTATAGCCGTACTCTACCCCTTTATTGGGGTCAGGCTTCGGTGAATGAAGAACCTTTGTTGGCAGTTTGTATAATGCCTGTTGGAATGCAGAATGTTTGTCCTCAAACTTTGCAGACTCAGTTTGAATGTGGGTTGAGGTTAGGCAAAATTCGCAGAACCGTTTGGAGAGGGAGGCATTGATAGAGAAGCCCACGCATCCGGACCGTTTCATGCAGTATGCTATTTCATTGACGGGGAACCAATAGCTTTTATTAATTGTAAGCAAATATTTGATACATTATTAGCCCCGTCATATGGATTAAGGAATTTAACAAACATCTTTGTTAGATTGTGATGACTTCCTGTTTCTGTGACTAAATCTTTATCAATCTATAGAACAGAATAATTATTTCCAATTTTTTTTTCTGTATTTTCTGAATTGTCATGTTTGTATTTTATGCAGTTTAATTTCTAGGTATGTTAGGAACTTCTACTATTATCTTTTTTTATTTTAACAACTTCAAAAACAGAGCTTCAGATTGTTAATACAGTTGTAAATAGTTCCCACAAACAGAAATTGCATACCATAATAATTTTCATAAGTGGAACTTCTGACACCCACCCTCAATTTCCATTTGACTAGTGTTACAATAACAAGTAAATGTGGTTTGATCTTGCTTATGTTGGGCCAAGACACCTTCAGGTCTAAGATATGTTTTCATTGAAGCCCACTACATTACAAATTGTAAACCATAATGTTCATAAATGGAACTTATGACACCCACTCTCAATTTCCATCTAGACTTATGGCTAATGTCACAATAACAAGGAAATGTGGTTTGATCTTGCGTATCTGTTGGGCCTATAGCCACCTTCAGGTCTAATATATGTGTTCATTGAAGCCGACTACATCAATATTTAGTATAAATAAAGGAAATTGAAAGCTTATTCATCACATGGTCAGTATAACATTATTTTTTGCTCGACATGCTTTTCATTTCTCATTTAAAGTAGGAATATATGGCTTTTACCTAAATTTATGAATTTTTTGCATTCAGCTATTTTCTTTTAGTCTGACAAATTTACTTTGAGGACTGTGAAAGAAATAGGGTGCAATCTAAGACACAAAAAAGACACAAATTTGAATAAACATTTTTCTCTCACAATCCTTACCATACATTCATGGGAATGATACAATGCTATTGTATTTTTTTAGCTTTAAAATCAATGTTAACTCTTTAATGAGAAACAAAACAGTAAAACCACTACTACAGCTATTTGAATGAGCTCAGACTGGCTTTATCCTACTTGTACTACTGTTAGGCAGAGTATGAACAGTATAATGTGTATTGATTGGAAGTCATTTTGGCGGTTGTTTAGCCCCTTGATGGCCAAGTGATAGATCAATACTTAAACATATTGTTGGAGATATATGTTAAACACACATTCTAGTCCATTGTTCTTTTATCCCCATCCATTTATTGAGCTTGCTTCTTTTTCTTTCTTTCTTTTTTTTTTTTTACCTGAGAGGGGTTAAAGAAGGGTAAGAAGGGGGAATAATGAAGATACATGTAGTAGAATCTCCTGTTTGGTCTGTAGCTAAATGTCTCTACTATGAAACATACATGTTGAATTGATAATGAGAAGAATACATGCAAATTTATGTAAATGAATACCAATCTTTTTCTCAAATGCTGATTGTTCATGATTATTTAATTTACCTTCTTTATTTTTCCTTTTCCTTTTGAATGCATGCATATTGTATATTTCAAGTCAGACATATTTAAAAGAAATCATATTAAGTACAATTTGGAAATGGATAAATTGTGCATAAATTTGTCGTAATTGCCTGTAAACATATTATTACACTTTTTCATCAATATAACTTATTTATATTTAAAAACAAATAATAAATTGATATAATATGAAACATATGATAAACATGTTTTATTGTATTGACTAACAAACTTGAAAACAATGTTTGAAAAAAGCATTTCACATTTATATAAGAATGAAGAAAAAAATCATGCAATGAGATGTGCATATATCATTACATTACATACAATCTAATTAGGGGTCACTGGGTTTTGAAAAAGCAAACAGTATGATTGAAGATACAGTGAAATGTTGAGCTAGTATGTTTGCTGAACAAAAAGTAAACTAACTCCAAAACTTTGAATTCATTGTAGAGTACAAAGTCATCTTTATCAGACAAAGTCATGCAGATAATATGAAAAAGCTACTGGGTGCAGTAACAAGCAAATTAAATGATTTAGAAACAGCATTTCTAGTAAATATATCAACAGATTTAACTTTGATATTACCCTTGTCCTGAGCAACAAAAATTGCCTCCTAATTTCACCCAAATACAGTTTATAGGAAAATACACTATTTTTGCTTTTAAATATTGTTATAATTGATATACTATCTTTAATGTATCATTTGGATAGGCATGGTAACTATGTGTTGTGTAATTTTCTCTCTGAATTTAATATTTCAAAAATGGCAAAACAAAACATTAAGAGTGTTAATGATTGAATATTTGTAAACAGGTCGTTAGAGAAAAAAGTGGAGTTTATCAGCATATATAACTAAATGCTTCACAGTCCTATAAATGGTGCCTTTACTGAGGTGGCTGAGATTTGCATGCTTCATAAGAATCCAGGTTGTACTTTGGACCTCCAATTAAAAACTCCAACCTTAAATTTTACAGACAAAGAATGCTGAGCTTATCTTCCCCACCAATTAACATATATTGGGGGCTGTACCTTGTATAGGGTATCAATAGAATGTTAATTCTTCAATTCCAAAGCTAAACTAATATTAGATGTAGGATATAAAATCCTGCTCTACAGGGAGATAATGAAATATAACGGGCCCATTGATAATGGATTTTAATAGATAACTGACTTTAGAACCATGCCAACTTGTACTTCTGTTCTTTTGTAGACCTATCATTGATTTACAGACCACAAACCTGAGATAACTGCAGTTTTTAATAGCAGTCTGGTGTATAACTAGTTTAAATGACCACTCAAAATAACCCCTTCCACCATCTGTAGTTTTTAAGGAGAAGATTCTTGCCTCATCCCTCCTTAAGAAGTAAGATGAATGGATAAGATATTGCCTTTATGTTTTCATGTGATGTGAACATTCTTTTTAGGTTCTACTGTACACCTCTTATCATCTTAAAGATGTGCAAATTCTGTGTTCCTTAAGCATGCAATACTAGATACACTTCTTATTGCCTTCTTGACTATTCAGACATCCTCAACTTACCCTATTTTATATTGCCAACATTTAGATCTTGTTATTGTTATTTTTTTATTCAGTTTTTAGGGGGGTAGTGGGGTTGATAATGATTTTGATCTGAACATCATTTGCTGTGCTTGTTAACATCTAATGCAATAAACATTGATCGTTGCCTTTGTAAATCCAATTAAATAATGATTATATTTACTTAGAAGTGACTTGGATTTATGAAAAACCAATGTGACAAGATATAAATCTCTCTAGTATCAAGTACTTTTTTCTAAAGCTGCATGGCTCAGGTTATTTTGGTTGGTTACTCTGAAGGCCATGTTGGAGATGGGGGGGGGGAGGCTTGTAGACTGAGGATGGATGCTATTACTTGAGCCATTTTTATCTCATTTTAGGAAGACAAACTTAATATCGCTATCAAAAGTCTGGGAATGATTTATTTTGATCGTGTCTGATCTCCGTTCATTTCCTGGCTTGATAATTCCTGTATGTCACTTGCACTTTTGTAACATCCACAGTGTTTAATCCGATAGCTGTGTATCACTTGCTTCCATATACAAAGAAATAGGGATTAATTGTAATGCTATAGATCTGCACTTTTGTTGCTACTAAATGGCTTTACTTGGCAACATCTAAATAAAAACAATGTCCATGTGGAAAATTTATGAGTCATTCCTTCTCTTAATATGAAACATTTGTTGCCTTTTTGTTGAATTGTATCAACAAGGGGATTAGAACGCTGATGTGTAAACAAAAAGAAGCTTATGATGGAAAATTTTGTATCCATCCTTGGTCTTTTCTGAGAGAAAAAGTGACTCATGTTGATACATGTGTGTTACATAATGTGGAATATAATCATTGATTTGAACAAAAACAAAATGTCACTATCATATGTTTCAAGAAAATTTGATAAATATTGGAAATATTGAAATTAATGTACCTTAAATTGCAATCATTTACATTGGTTATACTGGAGGGAATAAAAACATTGGGCATCCTTTGCCAATATTTGCAATTGAAAAAAGAAAACCACAATGTTAGCAGTTTTTTATTTGTAGGTGTTTCAGGGTATGTATGGAAGTTCCAGGCTTCATGAGTGGAAAATAATGATACACAGTTCAGTATATGTCTTCATTTCTATTTGTGCTTGCATTATCTGGTACAAACAAATTAAAAAAAGCCATATTTGTCATTACAAATTCTATCTATAAATTACATCAATGCATAGCTTGAAGTAAATAGTTGTTTTGAAGCATATCATTACTTGTCCTTCATTAAAACTTTGATATCATGATTTGAAAATAAAGTACTTCATTTTCTGTATCCAGGTGTCCAGATGATAATGAGCATTCTCACATATCTGTTACCCAATGTATTTTCTCAATATTTTCACCTACAAATACCTTTTAACATGATGCAGCAAATTATCTCATCATTCAATTTTGTGAAATGTGCAATAACATATCTGGCACATTTGATGTTATTTGGGCCTCATGCTGGCTGCTTAGTGTTTGTTGATGTAGCTGGTGACATTGAGCTCTTGCCAGGTTGCGGAAATGGAGAGTAACAGAAGTCTACATTAATCCAGACATATTTGTTGCTGTGACAACCAGATAAGCCGTAAAAGAGTCCCTGTCAACTTTCCAAATTTATATGGCAGGGAAATAAATGGGGAAGTATTTACTTAGAATCTAGAAAAGAATGAATATAGAATAGTTGTCATGGTGATATTCAAGTTCTACTTTGAAATAGAAATAATCTTTTACCTTAGTTGAGCCTAAGTATTAGTTACTATGGCAGTTTATTCGTCGTTTTCCAAAATAGAAAATTTAATCATGAGGTAATATCACTTGTTTGAGGATAATTTTTCATCCAGCATTTAATCCATATTTATTTGATGCTATGCTTTTGCTGTTCCAAAAACAGGAAATACATTGTGAAAATAACACAAAACAGGTTTAAAAAAATTCCTTTTTTAATTTTGTTCATTAAAAGGATAAAAAAAAAAGGTGAAACTAAAAGGGAATAGACTTGAATTGAATTGAATTTGAATTTGAATTTGAATTTATTAACTACAACACATCACAATAATGACATTACATTAAATTATGAACAATCATACAATGCAACAAATGATACTGATACATGTGTTAATAACATAATAGGGAATCGTAAGATACAGCACAATAATAGAACATAAAGTTTTCATGTCATTTTTTAAGATTAATTCATATGAATTCTGTATTATTTGATATTTGTATATTTATTAACCTGTATTCATTTCTTTAATGCTTTTCCATTTACATAAGTTAATTCTATTATGCCACTTCTATTGAGTACTATACCCCTGATCTCTCTCTCTCTCTCTCTCTCTCTCTCTCTCTCTCTTTCCCTTTCTCTCTCTCTCTCCCACTCATCTCTCTCTCTCTCTCTTATCTCTTTTTGTCTGTTCTTAATTTTTGCTTTGAAGAAGAAAAAAAAAATGACAAACATAAATCAGCTTCTCCACACACTAGCATGTTGACAATGCTGGACATTGGTTCTTAAAAGAAATCTCCATATATGGATGTTGCATAAATTATATAGGCCTAAACGCCAGCTTATGTAATCCCATTTTATACTAAAACAGAGACATCACAGGAATGTCTTGCCATCAATGGTACCAGGCGCTGACTCTTATTCCTTTCCTCTTCTATTCTCCATGCATTCAATGCTATGCATTTTTAAGATTCCATGCATAACTTTCCTTTCTTTTATTAAGCATACTCCTTTGTCTGTAAGAAAAGGTTGACTGAGTGTGCGGCATGCCACACATTCCAGCTATCAAGTATCAAGCCTTTGTTCTTATTATACTCTTGTCCTAATATTGGGAAACACTTTTGGTTTTGAATTAATGCTTTTTTTCATCACTTATGAAAGTTATGCAAGTTATGCAGACAGAAGGGGTAATATTATTTGGTTCAGTTGTTAAAATCATCTTTACAGTAAACAGTTATGATTACTCATTTGCATGCTATTCTCTCTGCCTTGGACAATAGCACCCTTTTGCAATGGATAGGGAAGCAACTTTTGGTCTGAATTATGCTTTTTAAAGCATTTTGTTGATTTAGGGTATGGAGGCAGATATGGGTCCTAATTTCAAGCTCATGTATAACATTTGACAGTGAAAGCTTAAGACATAAATACTTGCTATTTCTCTTTCTCTCTCTCTCTCTCTCTCTCTCTCTCTGAAAGTAGACTAATTCCAAGGGCATAACAAACAAACAAAATCATATTTGAAGTCTGATAGGTTTCACCTCATTGCTTACCTGACACTCAATTTGTTCACATATTATGATGATTGACAGTCAACAACACATGCTTCATTCAGTTTTGTCCTTGGTAATCTGGTTACATATTCGTTTAATTGTTTCATAACAAAAAACATGTTTACTTCTTTACTGTCTGGATCATTACAAAAGAAATAAATTAGATTCATTCACCTGGTAACTGTTTAGTGTATATGTTTTCCTGTATGACCTTCAATGCAGCCAGTAGCCAAATATCTTTGCATTATGATTTCTTTCAGTCAATGAATGAGACAGAGAGGTCTTAATTTCTGAGTTCAGTTATACACTAAGACAGTAAAAAGATGAATCACTGAGTGTGTGTGCTTTTTCTCTTTCTCCTTTGCAATGATACACTTGAATGTGACACTGATATTAGCATGTTTGTTGTTTGCTTTTATTCATATTCTGCAGGGCAAACAGGAAAAATTCAGCCCTGATGCCTTAGCAGAAAAAAACAGAAGAAAAGATGGATGGTAAGTTTATCATGACTCTTGGAGCATATGTACAAATAAATTAAAGAAATTCCATATCAAATGAAACAAAGAATATACATTCACGTGTGCGAGGCTTTTTCTCTGGCTAAAAAAGAAAATCATGGAATTCTCAGGGATGGGCCATTTGCTATTAGATGATGAAATCAAAAGAATAATGATAATAAAGTGAAAGGGTTTCTAAAGGCAATATGACTATTTTGTAATCAACATGTTGCATTGGAACTTTCATTATGTTGAAACTGTGACTGCCATATGATAGGATTGCTAGTGCTTTTCCTAGAACATGTACATGTAAACAAAGCTTGATTTCTGTCCTCCTTTATTTTTTGTGCTCATAATATTGAACCCCAGCTCTCTTTCTTTCACTATCATTTTTGTTATTACCCATAATCGATTTCACTATCATTTTTGTTATTACCCATAATCGATTTCACTATCATTTTTGTTATTACCCATTATCGATTTCTCTATACATTATCTTTCTGGCCTATGTTTCTCCCCTTTCACTTTCACACTCTCAATCATGTGCATTTGTTTTATCTCATTTCTTTAATTTACAATGTCTTGCACATTTCATAATTTCATGCATTAAACTTAAATGATTTTTCAAAGTTGAAGAAGGTGCCCCTCTCTCCCCCTTTTCAGTCCTCTCACACTTGTTCCTTTTCTCCCTCTTTATGACGTCAAACATCACTTGCATGTTATTATATCCGATGCTTATGTCGATCATTCATTACTATTTATATGCCTTGTCCTTCTATCCAATAAGCCAGAAGGCTCATCAAGGGGTTATATTGGCATTGATATACACATGCACTTTATTATGCTCAATTTTTCCCCCTCTCTTATATAAAAAAAACAGTTCCTCTATAGGGTCTGATTCATATTAATGCAATAAGATACCTCCAAATCCAGAAATAGATGCAGCACTCTTCAAATCCCCAATATGGACTAAATTTAGAATGAAATTATAGTAGATTTAGCTTTGTTGGGCTGATGCCAAGTGAGGAGGCAGTCAGCTGCTTTTCATAGATAGGGGTCTGTCATTTATACCCATGTTATGAATAATTTTGTGGAAGTTTGGTCTGATTTGATAGAGTTGGATAGCTTGTTCTAAATTTACAGCAAATGTCCAAAATATAAACACCCTCTTTGGCCTTATGCCTCTGAAAAGAAATGTCAATGTTCTATTTTCTGTTTTCTGTTTGCCAAAAGTTATTTGGTTGAGTAGGGTGGCTTGTTGTAAATTCATAACAAACCTCAGATCACAGACACCCTCTCTGGCGTTCTTACCTATTAAAAGATATATTTGTCAAAATTCTATTTTCTGTTCACCAAAACTCCTACTTATCCTTAGCAACATTTAATTGATATTGATATATGTATTTATAGCCACTTTCAAGGTTTGATCACATTAGTCTGTCATTGGAACTTTTAGAGAGGAAGAAATTGATTTTTTTTTTTTTTAAAATCTTTCTTTCTATAGGATTGGGCAACAAGGCTTTCTCCTGGGGCCACAAGTATCTTTTACAGATAGTTTTTATTTTGTTTCCAAGCATACTATCATATTTTCTGTTAAGAGTCCAAAGGGTATTAAATACCTTTACACAGAATAAAAACTATTCTGGCTATATTGTTTACATGATTTCATCTAATCCATGCAAATATCTGGTCTAGATTTGTATTGGTATTATTCTGGAATATGGTCTACAATGGTGACAATTAGTACCGTGATAATGGTTTGAGTTATCTATTCTGTTAACAAATAAAAGTCCACTATGAGGAACAGAATGAACCTGTTTCTGTGAATTTTGTTTATAAGCTGCAGGGAGGTACTACTGTTTGTATAGTTTTCTCACAAACCCTGTGTCCTTATTCATGCTGTTATATTATTGTATTATGTCCTGTTCCATTAAAATATCTTGAATTGCATTGGAGACATATCCTGAAGCAAGAAATATCTAAAGTTGGCCGAGTAAATGTGCCAAGCAGGAAGCATGTGACATGTGATGTATTTTTATGTAGAAAAAAACCCAGTAGTTAATTTTTTTTTTTTTAGTGCTCACCAGAAATGTATGTATTAATCTGATTCTATCTTTGCACATGTACAGCTTTTCCTTTCACAATCAGGACTGTACATATGCATAGCATCAGTACTGAAGTTGCAATTGAAACATTGGGTACAAGGAAACAATGCAACTCATTGTGTTAATTTGTTTTAATGATTGCTAATATAAAATTATTTATGGTATACCTGGTTTGAGGAAAATGTACATTATTTGTGACCAATATCATATGAACATCATAAATCTATAAGGTTTCTTAAGATCATGCACCAAAACCTGTATTACAAGTCTTTATCAAATGAATATGTTAATTACTCCCAAAGAAAAAAAAATGACCAATAAATGTGAAACCATAAGGTCATGCAACCAAAATGTGTAACTTTAGTTTCATTGGCACTGCTTTGTTGGTTACTGTAACTTGTTGGACAGTGTTGTATGCTTTTATGTGCTGTGTGGAGGTGTGGGAACTGTTTAATGAGGTTTATGAAATGGTAGCAAAAGTGTGCAGTTTCTGGCAAAACTGCTGGAAATGATGTGCAGAGCCCCGTTGCACAAAACTTTCATTGATGGTAACTACCATGGAAACCTTTGTTTTTGATTGGCTGTTGAGCCCTGTTACCATGGTAGTTGCCATTGATGACAAAGTTACAATTGATGGCAAACTTGCAATCAATGGTAAGTTTTATGCAACGGCCCTGGTGTGCAGATATAGCTTGTAGATGGTGGTAGTGGCCATACAGTTCCCACACTCATCTATGTATGATTCCTGCCCCTGTGACAATTGATCTGCTTCAGTTTCCTATGCTTACCAACCCTGGACCCTACACTAACCTGAAACACAATTTAAAACCCAGTTGCAACCCTACCTAGAGGTCTGTATACTTATGATGAGAAAAAGCCCGGAGCAACTTTCGGATCACCAGAGTGACCCCTCTGCATGATGATGTGCTCTGGTCTAATCATCAACTTGGTGGTGTCCTACTGGGGTCTAAGGTACAGTGGTATGAATGCAGATACTTACACTGCTGCAGGATGATATGCCATAGACCCTTAAGAGTATCTCCATGGTGATATTAAGATGCAGGGATTATTGTTGCATAGTGGTGTGCAGATGCTCGTACCCGGTGAACAGTAGGCCCGTCTTCACTATCTCGAGATTGCCAAATATCCAGCTATTTGAACTATCCCAATCGCAAACTATCCAGCTATTTGCGTCTTCATGAGACCGAAGTAGCAAATTAGCTGGATAGTTGGTCGGGATAATATCCCAAGATATCTCGGTCTAGTTTGCAAAATATCCCACTATTTCCGAACAAACGGGATAGTTTGCAACCGTCTTCATTAGACCGAAGTACGGAGTCAAATATCCCGATCCCATCATGCACAACGATTTCGGGTTCACACATGCAATCTATACCGCTCAGCGCGCTAGTACACACAGAGTAAACACGGAAAACCGCAAACTAGACCGAGATATCTTGGGATAGTTTGCGATCGCGATAATTCAAATAGCTGGATATTTGGCAATCTCGAGATAGTGCAGACACGCCTAGTGGCTTACAGATTCAGATGTTTGGCCTGATGGTCATATGCAGATGCAACCAGTACCTAGTGCTAGCTGGTAGTGTGCAGATGATGTGACCAGAGCCATCTATACACAGAGTGTGGCCAACCCTGTTCGAGTTGGACACAATGTGGCGGCCACTGCTTTGTTGGGCAAGCACAAAACAAAAGAATATATGCCATGTTGTGACCCGGTGAAACCAAGTTGGCCAAACTATGTGTATAGATGGCTCTGGATGTGACTGAGTGATCACTGTTTGAAGATGTGTCTACTGTTGTATGATGGAGTGCAGTGAATATGTTCATACTGATGGCTGGTGCTAAAGGTCACTGCAGGTCGATGCTGAAGCTACTAGATTGAGATGTGCAACTGGTGATCTGGCCCTCGTGCAGGTCAGTAGCTCCAGCTCTTTGAAATCTACATCAATGACAGAATGTACAGCTGCCTTTACTTGGTTGTCCCACTGAGACTAGCATTGGAACAATGAAGGTCTGAACATATGAGATTAACTGACCAAACTTCATGGTTACTTATGGACACCTCAGTGGCCACACCCTGGTGTTACTTATCAACAGACCCTCTTAAGAGAGACTTCTCTTCTCAGATGTCCTAAATTTGAACTTTAAATTTCATAACATCAAGGGCGGATCTAGATTTTTGCCAAGGGGGGGAGGTGGTTGACCCAGTGGCGGATCAAGGATTTTCCAAAAATCATGCCATTTTCCTTTTATTCCCTTTTTCTTCTTCTTTTCTCTTTTTTTTTTTTCTTTCTTCACTTGGCCGCCAAAGGGGGGAGGGTTTAAACTGCCCAAAATCCCTAGATCTGCCCCTGAAAATTGTGGTAATTATCTTGGTACTAGATGTAATATTAATATAGAACAGATGGACAAACAATGAGAGTAATGGAATATGAATAGTGATGAAATACAAAATGATATTCATATTAAAAACAGAAATGTTTATCGGTTCTTTTTTATTCTGATTTCTTCATAATAAGTTTGAATGATCTTCACTGTTGCTGTCCCGCTTGTGCACAAGTTAGAAAAAGTCGGATACAATGACTTTGAGTTCCAAAAATGTTCAAGAATCATGCTGATGAATGGGTCATGTTATTTAATCTCTGAAATGAGAACACATTACGAAATTCATACAAGGAAGAATGGAATTCCACTGCTTGATATGTATGCAGCTGTGGACCATTTCATTGTCCCAGTGGACAATGCACAAGTATCTCAAGCTGATCTCAACTCACAATCGTAGAAAGCCAAAAAGGGAACATATAACCACTCTGAAGTGACTGGATGATCCATTTATGTCAAGCATACTCATAGAGCTTAAATGATGTATTCGTCTCATGAAAGCTTTCTACCATGACTTTATATCTTTGCACCCATTGTCCGTATCACAGCTGTGCCTGGGAATAACTTTAGGTAGGGGGGTGGGTAGGGTTGGNTTTAATATGAAACATTTGTTGCCTTTTTGTTGAATTGTATCAACAAGGGGATTAGAACGCTGATGTGTAAACAAAAAGTAGCTTATGATGGAAAATTTTGTATCCATCCTTGGTCTTTTCTGAGAGAAAAAGTGACTCATGTTGATACATGTGTGTTACATAATGTGGAATATAATCATTGATTTGAACAAAAACAAAATGTCACTATCATATGTTTCAAGAAAATTTGATAAATATTGGAAATATTGAAATTAATGTACCTTAAATTGCAATCATTTACATTGGTTATACTGGAGGGAATAAAAACATTGGGCATCCTTTGACAATATTTGCAATTGAAAAAAGAAAATCACAATGTTAGCAGTTTTTTATTTGTAGGTGTTTCAGGGTATGTATGGAAGTTCCAGGCTTCATGAGTGGAAAATAATGATACACAGTTCAGTATATGTCTTCATTTCTATTTGTGCTTGCATTATCTGGTACAAACAAATTAAAAAAAGCCATATTTGTCATTACAAATTCTATCTATAAATTACATCAATGCATAGCTTGAAGTAAATAGTTGTTTTGAAGTATATCATTACTTGTCCTTCATTAAAACTTTGATATCATGATTTGAAAATAAAGTACTTCATTTTCTGTATCCAGGAGTCAAGATGATAATGAGCATTCTCTCATATCTGTTACCCAATGTATTTTCTCAATATTTTCACCTACAAATACCTTTTAACATGATGCAGCAAATTATCTCATCATTCAATTTTGTGAAATGTGCAATAACATATCTGGCACATTTGATGTTATTTGGGCCTCATGCTGGCTGCTTAGTGTTTGTTGATGTAGCTGGTGACATTGAGCTCTTGCCAGGTTGCGGAAATGGAGAGTAACAGAAGTCTACATTAATCCAGACATATTTGTTGCTGTGACAACCAGATAAGCCGTAAAAGAGTCCCTGTCAACTTTCCAAATTTATATGGCAGGGAAATAAATGGGGAAGTATTTACTTAGAATCTAGAAAAGAATGAATATAGAATAGTTGTCATGGTGATATTCAAGTTCTACTTTGAAATAGAAATAATCTTTTACCTTAGTTGAGCCTAAGTATTAGTTACTATGGCAGTTTATTCGTCGTTTTCCAAAATAGAAAATTTAATCATGAGGTAATATCACTTGTTTGAGGATAATTTTTCATCCAGCATTTAATCCATATTTATTTGATGCTATGCTTTTGCTGTTCCAAAAACAGGAAATACATTGTGAAAATAACACAAAACAGGTTTAAAAAAATTCCTTTTTTAATTTTGTTCATTAAAAGGATAAAAAAAAAAGGTGAAACTAAAAGGGAATAGACTTGAATTGAATTGAATTTGAATTTGAATTTGAATTTATTAACTACAACACATCACAATAATGACATTACATTAAATTATGAACAATCATACAATGCAACAAATGATACTGATACATGTGTTAATAACATAATAGGGAATCGTAAGATACAGCACAATAATAGAACATAAAGCTTTCATGTCATTTTTTAAGATTAATTCATATGAATTCTGTATTATTTGATATTTGTATATTTATTAACCTGTATTCATTTCTTTAATGCTTTTCCATTTACATAAGTTAATTCTATTATGCCACTTCTATTGAGTACTATACCCCTGATCTCTCTCTCTCTCTCTCTCTCTCTCTCTCTCTCTCCCTCTCTCCCTCTCTCTCTTTCTCGCTCTCTCTCTCTTTCTCTCTCTCATTCCCACTTAAAGTAACTTTCTGATTCATAATGCCACATTTATAATGTAGACAAATCCTGAAACTGTAGTCGTGTTTGAATATTTTTTCCATTAAGTTTGGCAACTTTAGAGTAATCACTTAACATGCTCTTGATAAAATATCCATGGAAAAATTAAATTTTGTATTTCCTGAAAGTATGTTATGCATATTGATAGCACATCTCTAAAGAAATAGTTTTAAATCCAAAAATTTAAGTCAATCGTGCCATTTTGTGCAGTGCTCCGTATATGAATTTAAGAGCTTTCAATCATCCAAATGTTGTCTTTGATTATAGTCTCAGAACCCATTTTTCAAATCAAATATGTTAAACATTGCAATGACGATGACGTCATCATCGTAGAATTCCTGATCGGAGATCACGTTTCTTGTCATCTATAAACGGAGAATCATTCGTAAACATTTCTCAGAATGATAGGTATGATGCACCTAAATTAGATTTTCACGAAAACGGGTATGGAATTCTTGGTATCTGTTGGCATCGAGACTTGTCCTAACCTTGGATAGGAGTACGGCCACCAGGACTCGCGCCCTAACCCGAAACCATAGGTTAATATTACCAAATTTATATGCGTGTGGAACCTTCCGTAATGCCGAACCTAATGCAATTTTGAGAACGCATCAGTGGCGTGTCGAGAACATGATAAACAAGGGGCGGAATCCCCTCTAGACAAGGGCACAATTTCGTGGGCAGCTCTGCTTGCTTGAGACCCATTGCAAATTACAACGACTTTCTTCCGAGGGTCGGCTTCAATGGTGCTGGATGGATACGCCACTATAATTTTATGAGAATCGTGTCTTTATTATTTCTTATTCATTGCGGTGGAAAATTATTTTTCTGAGAAATACAGCAACCCTTCATGGAAACGATTCGAGTAATCTATCTCGCTATTTTGTTTTTCTTTCTTTCTTTCTTTCTTTCTTTAATGAAAGAGACTTCTCTATTTTGGTTTGAATTCGGACTTGTGTGCTGCTTGTGCGATACTAGACTTCCTCTTTTGAGAGACATTGTGATCGTACGCATACTGTGTGATTGGAAAAAAATAAATATGGGCATGACTGTAAAATTAACGATAAATCGGAAATCAAACCACAAAATCATCATATTTTGTATGGGATAATAAATTATAATGAGACTAGAATGATTGTCACTTTCGCGTTTGAATGATTTTGATAGAAGGGTAGGAATTACATGGATCAATCCATCCTTCAGTCATGAAATGGATGGTTAATGATCTATGAATGACAGGAAAATCACTTGATTTATAAAAACGACAACATGCTTTCACATATAGTCTACGACATGTCATTACTACGGTGCTCAAAGCAAGGAATACAAGGTGAAGCATTGGTTATGGTACAACGGTCGCACGTCCAGGGTTTTCTTGGAGGGGGGACCATTCCGAGGGAAAAAAGCTGTGCCAATTAAAAAAAACGTAGAAGAAAAGAAAGAAATAGACATTATTATCTTTAAAGATGAAGTTGAGTTCTGGTCATGCGATTTCATTGTGAAAGAAACGGTGTGAAATCGACCAGAAAAGGTTCACCATGTAGCATATAAGAATTTGTGTGTATTGCAAGGTTCTGGAATCATCAAAATTATAAGAAATTTGGTAAAGTTACAAACACTGTACACAGAAAGATGTATATGGGACTACACGAACACGTGGCGAAAAAAACCTCCCCCCGAGTTTTACGATAAACATGACATATTTAGAATATGAAGGCATTTGAAGAGCCATGATTTTCAGGGAACATGTCTTATCTGATGTTCTTCCATACTTGCATAATAACTAATGATAAAGTTCACGAATTATTTTTCACCTTTTCCCAGAACTCAACCTTTTCTTTAAACAATGAAAGGACACTAACTACCATGTTTTATTATTGTTTACATTTATTTCAATGTCTATAGTTTGCTCATTGAGCTTAGGTCCCGGATGTGCTGGTATCTGCGTTGTCGGTACTCTTAAAACGCGTCGGGGTTGGGCAGACAAACAAGCCCACGCTACTAACCAAACGGTCATGTACAACCTCAACAACATATCAAAATTGTCATTCAATCTCCGCCCACACAACAGACGAGAGTAAAGAAACTGCATGTAACAGCATTTGTAAACAATGTCGATATATATATATGTATTCTAAAGGAAATTTGAAATGATTAATAAACAAAATTAGATATACACATAGTCAGCTTTACGTTATAAGTTTTTGAATGAAGAATATTTAGAAAGTAAATATTATTGTATACGTCTGTTATTTTCAGTACTACGCGTAATATGAGTATTTTATCTCGTGGGCGTGGATGGACTGAAAATACCCGAAGCGGGAAATTGTTATTTCATTCCATATGGTCAATGTCTACTGCCAGTTACATGAATACAGGCACCTTCATCCCTCTACACATTAACGTATGTCCACATTACATTTTGACATTGCAAGTAGAATAAGAGAATACGTGAGTTAAATAATAGATAAGAAAATAATTATCACCTATACTTTGTGTGCATTAAAGTGGTCGGTATTGGTTTGTCCGTTTTCTGCAAAAGTATCCAATCCCATACGTTTCCGCTTTGACTATTCAGTTTTATGGGCTGGTGGGGGATGAGGGAGGTTGCTTTTTTTGTGTGTGTCTTTCTTTAAAACAAAAAAATATTTTCAGTATCCTCAATATTACAGGTATGTATTATGCATACACATTCAAGGTTTTCGCATTCTTAGTTGCCTTATATTTGTATTTTTTTTAAATAAATATGAACATTTTAAGGGAGTTGAATACCTAGTATAGACCAATTTGTTTTAAAAGGGAGCCCTGGCCGGTTGTCCCCCCCCCCCCCTTCCCCCTTTACCAAGTCCACCAGCGTGTACATAATCGTAGGTGAGTCTGTGTGGACACCTCACATTTACTGCAAAAGAGAGAGAAAGAGACCAAAAAAAATGCTCTTCCTTTACCCTAGTTATATGTAGGGGCATAGAGAGGGAGATAGGGTCTAGAGGTAGCTGCCCCCTCTTGATGATTACGATATCAACTGTGTATCTTGTGCAGTATAATTGCTTCTGGCTCCTCCCCATACGCCGTTCAGCAGATGGAAGTCGATGTCCCTGGTTATAAAATGAATTTTTTTTTGTGATGACTTGTAGATTGATGATTTAATTTACTTGACTTCTAAGAATGTAAAATGAACGTTTTATCTTTTGTTTTTCTTCTTCATGTAGTGGACCTACAGATTTAAATCCTGTCAGAGGATCCGACATGGCTAATGATATCCTGTCAGAGGATCCGACATGGCTAATAATGGCTATGCCCACGCGAAGGGCGTTTGTGCATTAGCCTGGTTTCAAATCCCGTATAAGTATTTATGATGATTTTGATTTGCGGTCTTAAAATTCTAAACCTAGCTTTAAAGTAGTTGCGATACCCATAAATATCATTATAATCTTTATTTAACATTAATATAATGTATTTCTTTATTTGACAGAAAGTTGCCCAGGGACTGCAGCTATAGCTCCTCCTTGAAAGAAAATGGACTTTTGCCCAGGGACTCTAGCTAGCTCCTTGAAAGAAGATGGACTTTCGAGTCCTCGTAATGCGGATACAGTATTGGGGCTTTTCGAGTTTTGGTTTCAAACTGAAAATCCGGGTCTGGAGGCCTGAGATAAACACGATAGTATCCCTCATGGTCATTGATATTAAATCAAAACAAACATTAATATACGTTTTTTTTAAAACTATTAATAGATGTATTGATACGAAAGTCACGCATCAATTTGTAGTCTGAGCATTGTGGGGACATTAAGACAGGAGTTTCGGAGATAGATCACACGCAACATGTCAGGAAACTAATAACAGTTATTACCAAAGTGACGGCCAGACGATGAAATGGGGAAAAACCCTTTTTGACCTGGGATGATTATTGTCTGGCAAATCATAATACACAGTTCCTCTTCGTTAATCATTGATAATTCAACCTATTGAACCTAAGAGGGCACCTGCAATATTCCTGTTATCATTTCGATCCAAGTGCCAAGCCCCCCTTCTCTCTGTCTCTCCGTGTTACATCTCTCTCTATCATGAAACAAGAGTTGGCTTGAAAGTCATCTCTCTCTTTTACGTAATATTATATTACCATCTTGGTTTTTGTTTATTCCGTGCAGCTTTCACTCTATTCACTTCATTAAGGCATTAACATAATAAAACAATATCTCCTTGCTCTATATATAACCATTTTTTTTTAAGATTTCGTTTTTTTCTTCAGATCACATCCTGATTTATGTTTTACTCACGTTACAAGTTACATGCTCGTGACACTAGGAATATATTTGTAAATGGGTACATTTTATTGGTTAGAAGTTTAACAACACAAGTTCCTTGCTTTACAAATCTTACCCATGTTTATTATGTGACTACAGGTTCCGATATATTCATGAGCATCCATATACTTCACTGATATACAAAAAAACTACATGCAAACGCGTAATAATACATGAAAATGAACACGCAATGGGCAGACGAATGCAAGGTGTCTCTTAAATTGACGTTGCGGATGAAAATGGTGCAAAGATTCAAAAAGCAATGAACATTAAGAATGGACAAATACCTATTCAAAATAAAACACGACGGGACGTTCTTCTTTCAAGACAATAGATTCTTTGCTTGGATAATGGGGGACCTCAACGGTTTTGGTGATATAGTTTGCCTGCCCATTCCTGGCAAGTTGTAAATGCTCATGGGAATCACGATAATGTGTGTTTTTTTAATGATTTTCATCCTTTGTTTTGTATTTGTTCTTCTATGTAATTCTTTTGTATACACTTCGTTTTGCTGAATAAAAAATAATAATAATACAATAATTATACATCCACATGTGTAAACAAGAAATGTTATCCAGTTCCGAAAAATCAAGTGCATTGAAAACAAACTACAAACTATCTAGTTCGAAAGGAAGCGAACTTGAGGTAGTGGGGGGGGTTCAA
Source organism: Hemicentrotus pulcherrimus (assembly GCA_003118195.1). Lineage (NCBI taxonomy): Eukaryota > Metazoa > Echinodermata > Echinoidea > Camarodonta > Strongylocentrotidae > Hemicentrotus > Hemicentrotus pulcherrimus. The sequence goes on along the minus strand of BEXV01000223.1, from coordinate 448,353 downwards.
CTGATAATTTCGTTTCGTCATCTCACGATTGTTCTTCGTCAAACATGGCTTGTACCAGCTGCTGCATGACATTGATCTTCAACTGTTCCTTCTTCCGTCCTTCTGGAATCTTAGACAACTGACTGGTGATCAACCTGCCAAATATGGTATCATTGCTTTCCATCAAGGTTTGTCCTGATGATGAGGATGGCAAGAGAGTAGGTCCTTGATGGTAAGGTTGGCTAATTATTGTCGATCCTGCTGCTTTATCAGGTGGGGACTTTGGCCTCGCTTGTTGTTGCTGCAACTGCTGTGGTTTTTGCTGCTGTTGAGGTTGAGATTGGGTCTGTTTCCTTTGAAGTTGCATTTGCAAAGCTCTTGATTGTGCCGATGTTGCAGGTATTGATAAGTTCGAAGTTGGCACGTTTAATTGTTGTTGGGCTAATTGCTGCCGTGGTACCCGGGATGATGATGGTGTTGGTGAGACTTTCTCTCTTGATGCTTGCTGTGAGACTAAACTTCGCACGTGTGAAATGTTTATTTGGCTGCTTGGTGGCCCGGTTCGAGATCCTGCAGAGGATCCCGTTGAAGGCAAGGTTGTCCGTTTCGATGTTTCCACTGGAGGTGTTGACACTGTTGCTGCCGCTCTGCTGAAGGTGTTCCGTTGCCTTAGGTCCCCACTGTTCAACATCTGACGCTTTTTTCGGAAACCTGTAGGTACGAGCAATTGCATACGGTCCTGGCCGCCAAAGCGGTCGGGTGTATTTCTGTTAGCTAGTCGTGACTGTTGGTTGAAGGATTCAAGAATCAATGTAATGACCATTACTTAATTATAAAGAAGTAAAGGAGAGAAATTCATCGAGAAGTTGTAATAAAATTCAATATTATGTACCTGTTAAAAAACATCAAAACGAAATTGTACTTAATAATAATAATAATAATACGCACATGACGTATAAGAAATAAATTTGGTAGTTACTTTTGGGAGGAGCCCTAGATCTTACCCATTTGTTTGGAAGAACTATTTTTGCTGGTTGTCGCTTATGAACAGTTCTGCGAAGAAAAGAATCGAGCTGATCGAAATAGGGCCACTTGGACTGATAACTGGGACTTCTCTTCTGTTTGATGATCTCTTTCGTGTAGTACGTTCGAAGGTTGTTGTATTTCTTGATGACATCTTCGGCTAAAATATAGATTTGGGAGAGGAGAGTGTGGACATTTGGAAGATCAAGTTCAAACGAAAGCAGTGGGCATGATCACAGTTGCACCTAAAAGACCTCCCCCCCCCCCCNNNNCCCCCGGTGGGCTTCCTCGATTTTGAAAACCAAGTCTCTTCTTGAAGTTAAACAAAATCGATCAAGGATGATTACGATTTAAAGTCATAATAATTTCCACTAGACAAAATAACAATATGAATGGTCAAGATAATCATGATTCAATGATTAGTAGTATTACTCAACTCTGATTTCTTTTAAACTTTTATAGAAAGGGGACTTACTAGACCACCCCAGCTCTTCACCAATCCTGCGAAAACTCCTTTTCCTCAAGAGTTTCTCCCTGTATGCCGCGTTGGTAATGTCCCATATTTGTGGCTGATACCTGACCATCTCGATAAGGGACACCACAGTCTCTTTCTCAGGTTTACTCGGAATACCATCTCGATCTCGAAGGATCATCGTGTTACTACCAGGTACTGTTTCTTGATCGTCAGTCATGAACACGTTATTGCTTTCAGAGCCCGGTTCGTTCTCAACCGACATAAACATGGCCGCCGCAGTCGTCACAGACTCTGCGTCTCTTGACGAAATAATTTCGACACATTCCTCTTTAATATCCTCCTCAGCATGGCCAGATGACTCCATTTTGATCACTGAAATCTACCACACAAGATCCCCGATCACTTTAGGGTTTAAATAAGATCTAATTTCGATGCAATTTGTTGCAGGCCGAAAATAGGTAACGGTTGTAGAAAGCATAAAAGTCTGCAGACAACGCGTGTATCTAACTTATAAGCGATGTCTGAGTGCACGGTGTCGTACGATAAGCCTTACAGACAAAGGAAGTGTACAGTGGAATATACATGACATGTACAGTGTGGCTTGGTGCAGAGTTGCAGACACACACACGCAGACACACACGCACCCGACGTTCACATACAAGTCGCCTCTTTTACAGACTACATACGACAGCGGAGGAATACCCCCAGGCCCGTCTTCAGACTTCTCTATCTTTCTCTCTCTCCCTCCCTCTCTTGCCTGAACCCCATAATATGCTATTTTCGTAATGTAACCAAATCTATGCATGCGTCTTTGTGAAGTGCCTCGATACAAGTTGTTGCCAGGTAGGACAAGCATTATGGATTGCCCTTCCTAGCAACACTTAAAAATAAAGTTGAGTTCTGGTCATGGGATTGCATTGTGAAAGAAACTGTGTGGAATCTATCAGAAAAGATTGATCATAAGTAAACGTGTGTATTGCAAGGTTCTGGAATCATCGAATGATAAGAAATTTGGCCAAATCTTGGGAAAGTTACAAGCACTGTACACGGAATGATGTACATGGGACTACACGAGCACATGGTGACCCTCCCCCCCCCCTCGATTTTTACGTATTTTATGTCATATTTGGAATATGAAGGCATTTGAAGGACCATGCTTTTCAAGGAACATGTTTAATCTGATGTTCTTCTATCCTTGCATAATAACAATGATAACGCTCACAAATTATCTTTTACCTCTTCCCAGAACTCAACCTTCTCTTTTATATATTCAGTTTGCATTTTGACTATTGAAATACTATTTCTTTATCAAGTGAATGAAATAATTTTTATTTAGGCACTTCACAAAGACTGGAGTATTAAATTTGGTTACATTACGAAAATGGCCAATTCATCACTTTTGCTCATAAGATGTATTCATATCAAAAGCATAATTATGGCGATTCTTCTGCAAACTATCGGAATAACCATTTCACTTTTTGTAACTATGTCGAACAAGACATCGGGAAAGTTGCAGATTTAAGTTTTCGAGAACAACCATTATGTTAGAAGAAAAGCAAATATCACACTCAGAAAACGTGTGTGAACTGCCAACTCATGCTAGTAACTTCTTGGTTTGATAGTGGTTTGACTACATGTTATTTGAAAGTAGGAAGCAGAGGCATTAGCTTCTTGTTTCTTGTTGTTGTTTTTTTCCTTTTCTATTTGAATGCATGTCTTGCCAGTAGGCATACTGTCATTTTGTTTGCCCATGTACAGTCAACAGTTTTTTTTCACCCTTTTCTTTTTCTTAGGATTTTGCAACATTAACAGATTATAGCTGAAATTGTTGGAGCGTATTTTCTATATACCGCCTACACACTGTCTTCTTCCAAGAACCCTTGAATAACTTTCCATGCATAAGGGCATACACACAAATGTCTTGAAATGCCATGCAACCAAAGCTTTTTGTTAATATAGGAAGTTGTCATGATTGGAAGGAGAAAGTGTTGACGGTTACACGTAATTAATCTGTTGCCTTGACTGCGAATATCGTTTCCGTTTCTTTACAGGCTGCAGTCGGAGGATGAGAAGACATAATAATTCAGACACATTCGACATCCTCCCCCATGCACCCAACCCCACCTCTGAATTCCGCGTAATGTTACATTGCAAACCTGTCGGGCAAATGTCCAGAGCGAGATCCCTTTCAAATGTTTGGGAAAAGCACTTCGTCGTCTAGACAATTTATCTCAAATTACATCTTTCCCTGGAAACCTCGACGACGTGTGCCAACAAATCCGAGAGCATCGTCTTATCAGGGATCTACTTTGCAGAAGGTCTATGGTCTTATTGTACAGCTAATGAAAGATTTTTTTTTTTTTTCAAGATGAAGGGGGAAAAGGGCCTTTTCGATTTCTGATGTTGCGGTTGTTACTTTGGAGACTCAACATATAAAAATGCGATGTTGTTCGAAATTATCGGTTGGAAAACACGAAATACTGAAAGGAAATATTCATAAGACCATGAACCGATTCTCTCCTCTCTCTCTCTCTCTCTCTCTCTCCCCCCTCATTTATAGTTATGTCTTTCTTTC
>BEXV01000223.1:428268-444022 GCA_003118195.1 Hemicentrotus pulcherrimus | reverse complement strand
GGGGGGGGGCTTGAAAAAGTCTTAAAGTGGGAAAATAACGACTATTAGTTGTCAAATTGACTTAAGAGCTATAGAGCCAGTAAGTAAAAGTATGATTTTCAGACCATTGTACCGAATGCTCGTACATTAAGATTCAATCAGTTTAATTTTGGCCATTACAAGAAGAGGGATATTGATGTAGACAAATGCTCATGTCCCCTTTACAGTTCAATTCATGTATGTTATTACCAAAGAAGAAGAAAAAGGCCAGTCAGTCACTCAATACTCCAACAGTGAAGTCTAGCAAGTAAACGGGTTTCCTTGCATAATTGGAATATTAGGACACTGCTAATGTTTAAATTTCATAGATAGGACATACATGACATATTTATAATTCCTGCAAAGTTCTACAAAATTTGATGTTGGCCGCAAAAGGGACATAGAAGGGACATAGTATATTTAAATCAAATCAAATCAAAGTGCAATATAATTCACAACACTCGTTGGACCAAGCCATTTTTCTACCATCTTATGCTCTTTGATTTAAAAAAAATCATGCCCTTTATAATTATTATCGATGCCATCAAAACATTAGTGCAATAGTAACGTTCGACATTCTGTTACTTGATAATGTATCAATTTTAAAATGTGCAAATACATTTTCATTTTTGTAGGAAAAATTCCGTTAGTGAGTGAACTTGTGTTACTTATACTAGATAATATACCCCTGGAATAAGTACTTTTGAATAGTTGTTAACAGAATACTGCAAATTACAAGTGGTCTATATTCTTTGAATGATGATTATTCTGAAATTACTTCAAGCTAGAGATACAAATTTGTGGATATTATGAAAACAACTAGCTTTCCTCCCTAACTGGTCAAAAAGGATTATTAATTAAATTATGGATACATGGACACAAGACCTTTATTGAAATGGAAACAACGAAGTACTTTTTGACGTGTGATACAGCTATGTATTGAGAGACGTTGCCTGGAAGTGCAGATTAAGAAACGACACAATCTTGGTCACCTTCAATAACGGAGGCTAGAGAGGATTTCATCGTGACGTCACCACTTCTCAAAAGTCTCCAGTTTCGTCTTGGAAGGGTTCATATTAATCATGACGCTCACGCAGTCTGCATTATATGACTGTGTTGCTCACAATGAGCGAATGTTAGCGTCGAAATTGCGTTGGCGATCGTATTCGGTTTCCATTTAATACATGACTTCTTGACGTCAAAGCAATTCTCTTTACCAGATACGAAGATGTACAAAATAATTTAGGCCGTCGATTTGCCTGACGCTTCTGTATAACATAGGTTTAATCAATAACGAGAAAGTAGAGACTGCAGGACTAATATTTGATAGCTTTTAGGCATTATTCTCGATCACACAACGCCTTACAATTTGGAATACGAAGTAATTTCTTACGTCACCCTCTTTATGTTTTCTCTCTGATGTACATCTACCTGTCCGAGGAAAAGGATGGATTGTCTGTCTTTAGCAAAATTATTTCCGGTTGTATGCGCATCCACAAAATGCAAGTTTTCTACAAAAGTTTTGTTTCCTCTTCCAACTCTTAATTTATATAACCCTTTATCCTCCTCCCCACTCTCCTCTCTCTCTCGCTCTCTCTCTCTCTCTCTCTCTCTCTCTCTCTCTCTCTTCCTCTCTCACTTTTGTACCATTCTTATTATACCACAATGCCAGGATATGCTCTTCTCATTTACTAATTCTATCTCCCTCTGTATCCCGCTCCCCCTCTTTGCTCTCCTACATCTATTTCCATTTCCACCTTTTATCGCAGACAAGTGCACTCCCCTTCAGCAAATAGGCGTCCTCTGATTCGTAATCAGCCATGAAAATCGGATGAAAGTCTAATATTACGTAATCGTCTAGACAAGAACCATTATTACAAAATGATTTACGAAAGGTATGATACGTGATATACGTTTTTTGCTTTCCTTCTTTTGCTCATGTTTTTTATCCGTTATTTCATAATTCGTCATTCCTTTTCTCTACCAACCGCTCTCATACGAGAAGTCATGGGTTCGATCCGTGATCGATGCTTTCAATACACCCTAATTGGACAGGATGCTTTGCCTCAATCTGTCCCCCTCCCTATATAGCAAGCTTTGCGGAGGAAGATTGCCGGATATTGATTGCTGTTTAGGTAGTGGTGCAAGGTCCAATCACAATAGCAGAACATTTTCATGATTGTATCAAAGCAGAATTACATATCTCTTTTTAAACATATGGAAACACTGACATAATTCCAGTCCATTTTGTAACGATAACAGTTTATTATTTTTATCACAATTATTCTTTTAACGAGGAAATGCTTTGCTGATATTCCTTGCAACCCGTTATGACAGTTTCCTCCCAGGGAAGTATGAATCCCATGAACCCCGAAAAATGTGTGTCAGTGTTTTGTTTTTTTTTTTAATGGCAAAACGTACAATAGCTCTCAATAAAAAAGAGCGCATACCTGTGGTTTCCAGACAATAATACAGGATTTTTACTCAAAATAATTTTTATATAGGTGTGTCTATGATATTGTGCAGACATAACATTGTAATGACATGCTCTCAAGCACTGTCGGTTGAGGTATCTGGATATCTAGGGATGGGCACAACAATCATAGCAGTTTAATCCAGCCGAATATCAGTATATGTTTTTGATTACTGTAACTGTCATGTCACGAGCTATCATGGAAAGTGCAAACAGAAATTTGATGTGCTTTTATCAGCCCCTGAAATCACAAGGGAATTAACACCATTTCCTGCAGGTCGACAAACTGGCGTTCAAAAGTACTCATTACTTGGAAAATGAGCAATAATTCATTGTCTTTACAAAAATATCAGTAAACTAGATATTTTGTTCGGAAGTTTTGTTTTCACTTGCGTATACTTTTGTCGCTAATATCAAAACTAAAGAAATGACTTGGCTGTATATTTATGAGCTTCCTCGTTTTCCGGGACCGTTTTAATGTTGAGGATCAATTAAGTTGAGCTGAAAATGATGAGCGATATCAAGATAAAATGATATCACATGAAGTTTGAGAAGATAAGCATAGCAATAAATTCTCTCTCTCTCTCTCTTTTTATCTACTTCTTTCTCTGAAAAATTAATCAAATTGTTTGAACTTGCAAGTACAATGCATGTTGCATTTTTGTTCATAGAGGCTGTTTTTATTTGCTTTTGCCAAATCTTGTTGCACCCGGCCTATTATCATCAAATCTTGCGATATACCAAAAGCTACAATATTGTAAACTTTCTGCGTTCGTATAGTTGCCTAAAATGGGTGACTCCGGCTCTGCCTGCGAAATTTGGTGAAAATAGCAAATTCTATCAATATCGATTGTTTCAAAATGGCACTATAAGGTCAAACGAAGCATGTGAATAGCGGTCATATAGTGTGGCCCGTGGAAAACCAACGGAAAAACCTGAAAGGCACTTTCAGACTTTTGTCATTGGCTGCCATAAGCATTGATACAGACCTCTTCCAAAATCAACAGGATGATATCCTGCATTGAAGGTCCGAAGGGCATGCTTCATTATTTTGTTTCATTTCATTTTGTTTTATTAGCTAAATGAAGCTTTTGATATCTAAAACACAACGAACCCTCGAACCTAGAAATGTACGATTTCAGATGTTTCCAATAATCATGATTATTGTAGAAGGAAAACATATTTTTTGTTACTTTTACCAGCCGGTTCCAGAACCACATAGTTATTGATATTATGAAAAATAAACACAAAATAATGTCAATATTAAACCATCATTCATCATGAAAAAATATACGCGAAATAACACTATTTGGTTGCCTTTTTACGTTCTTTTTTAAACACCCTGTACACGTGTTAGTTACATTAATTAATTTCTTGAAAAAGAATCAAATTAATAATTGATTTTCTTCCATAGATCCTCATCCATAATAAAAATGATTGTGCATGTTTGGTACTGGTATGACTGTGTATTTTTAAAATTACGACATAAAGTATCAGTCAAAATGACAAATTGGCCTTTTCTTCTAAAAGTATAATTTCACCAAGTTCAATGACTGTTCGGCCAATGAACCTTTGAGTTGTCCAATTACGTCATACGCGCCATTTTTATCGAATGAATTTAACCACATCGTCTTTTTCATCACGATCGTCTGTTAAGAAGCTTTATGAGTTGAGATAACATCAAATAAATCAGAGAATTGGGATCTATGGTAGGGTAATTAGTGTCTTTCAAGAGCTATTTTACCTCAAACCTCATGATTCTTCCAGTCATCAGTGCCTTTTCTGCATTGACATGGCATGCAACAACCTCAGAAATCGTAGAAAGCAATCATCGTCTTACGTATCACTTTTTTTTCTGCTGACACACTTGCAATGCTAATAATCAATGATTAATGTATTATGGTTAAAGTATAATTATAGAAAGAAAGAAAATTATCCTTTTGTTTGTTGTGATGACTTAACATAACAAATATCAGTAGGAGCTTTAGTCTATTAAAATGCTTAAGAAAAATACAATACAAAGTAAAATAAATCAAAACTCAAAACAGACGAAAAATAACCTGCAGGGCAGATCCAGAATATTTCGTAAGGTGGGGTGAAATGTTGACAACCGCCAAAGTCCACTATAATGAACATGGCGAGTGCATGCACTCTTAATTTATTCAAAGCGGGCGGCTATTGTCGTCTCTCTACTTACAATTATATGGATACGCCTTTAAAAATGCAAAGTCTGTGAATTTCAAGTTAATGAAGGAAAGTACTTGACGATTTTTTTTTTTGTTCTGCATACCATCCACTATCCACTGACTTCGATCGAGACAGCCTTATTAATTCTGATTGACACATAACAATATGATTTTTTTTCTTCTTTTAATTGCACACACCAAAATACTGAGCAACTACTTTATCATCATGAATTTAGAGTGTCTGGAAGCACAGGCTGAATTATGATGCCTTCACACTATCACCATCAGGCTGGAAAACTCGGAAGTGATGTTTCTTCCCTCTGTCTCATTTCGTTGCGTTTTGGCGGTAAATTGAGTGGCCCAATTAGCATATAACTTTGATAGTAATTTTCTATTCTGTTCTCCATATTGCCTTAAGAAGGTTAATAGCAAATATTATATACTCTATGTTGCTTCTGTTGAAGATCTTCCATGAGTATGAATGTCACATTTTTTTCAAATCAATTTAGTAGTGGTTTTAAAGGGGGCTTATTCCGACCTGCGAGTGGATATTTTGATGATTTGGTTAAAGAGAGAAGGTGGGGCTCTGGAAATGGAGAAGAAAAGAAAATCATTTGTGAGCTTTCTTATTCTTTTTTTTTTATGTTAGTATCGTCATGATGGTAGAATATTATGGAAAAGAAATCCCTTGAAAATGCCATCATATTCAAAATATGACAAGAAATAGCTTAAGATAATTACATGACCTTAGTTTCATGCCACATGTTCCAGAGTCAATTTCTTATCATTTTGATGATACTTTAATTAGAACCTCACGTTTTACATGGTATACTAATGGGCCGGGTGTACTTTACACCAATACATAAGCGCTACTATAGCATACAATTATCAACCTTTTCCAGTCACTTTCATGTATTAATTCCCTTTTCACAATGCAATGGCATAACCAGAACTCCACGTTCTCTTTAACAGTGTTATAACAGCCGACCTTCAAAGTCTACAGTTCACACGTAACTGTGATGATCGTCCTTCATTTTCATTGTCAAGGTCATAGACACTCCATTATGGATGGTAATATTGCATGATTTAGTGTTAAACACCGATGTATAGACTCCGTTAAAGGCATGATACTGCTATCAGCGCATCATGAAGAAAAAAGATGAGTTGCAGAATTGTATGATTGTGTCAAGGTCAACTGATTAGATTTAATACCAGCAAACGTGTTGTTCTTAATTATAATCATCGTTTTGTAGTTTATTTAATTTCATTTCTCTTTTTTGTTTGTAGAACGATATTTTGAACTTAAAATTGCGGCTGCTTGTCACTCTTTCCACAAATATTTTAGTGCGTGTGGCAGTTGTTATAACACGTTTTTCTTACAGACATCTATTAAAAGATGATATGCGAACACAAAACCACTAAAATTATAAATATATATCAGAGTAAGAAGCTATTCATTCAAACTGTCTGTCTTTCTTGGTTTTCTTTTCGTTTGCAGACGTCAGTTGCTAATTTAAAAGGGCAGGTATACGAAAACATCTACAAAACTATAAATAGGCCTACATGATGGGGGATAATCAGCATATTTAGGACTGTCTTTTTCTGGAAGAATCGGTTGTGATTGTCAGCAAATAATTAATAGTCGATACTTCTATTAAACGATAATTGATTTATAACATGGATTGTTTTAATGTCCCAACCCAAGCTTTGGAAAGGCTTATGTCGTAACGTGTGACTGTGCGCACTACGAAACCCGACTAAAAATATATCACTTTAGCAGAAAGCTAATGGAGAGCAGTGAGAGGGGGTAAGAACTGAGATAGAGTGAGAGAAAGAGTGAGAAAGATAGAGAGAGAGATATATATAGACAGACAGACAGACACAAAGAGAGGGGAGACAGAGGGACAGACAGAAAGAGGAGGAGGAGAGAGAGAGAGAGAGAGAGAGAGAGAGAGAAGGGAAAAAAAGAGGGGGAATACTGCCATAATGGTGATAATCATTATGGGAAATCATTGGATATTTTAGATGGAATACAAAAATATGACAAACATGGGAACAACAAATGTTTGATACCACGGCTGGTCCTACAACAAAAATAACATCGAGAATCCACAGATAATAGTATCCAACTATTATTGGTCATTGAATTACAATAACAAGAAGGCGCCATCAACAACAACCGTGTGATATGGGCAGACCTTTATGACGTCATCAGCACTATGCTAATTATTTGTATAATTCTTTAATAAATAATTGTGCTGCACAGGATTCATAAGCACGTGTTTCGTGAGAGGGGCACTTCCGTTGGACCGTCTCGTGTTCCGAGGTCAAGCTTTTTATTTTTGGTTCCATTCATGATTAAAATATAAAGATCTGACCCACTTAAGGCTGACCGCAGGCTCGTCACTCGGCAGGTGAAATTAATTCCTGATTAATTTTTTATACTTAATATCCGTATCTTACTACTACGTCACAACGCTTCCCATCCCTTCACTCTGCAAGCTCGCCATCCATTTCTCATTAGTTTATTTACTTGTTTTAACACACCTCAGTGACACCGCCAAACTACCAATTTGATTGGCTGTTGAATGATGTCGCCATGGTAGTTGAGATTGATGGCAAAGTTACCATCAGAGTTAAGTTTCATGCGATAAGGCCCGGGTCATCCGAGGACAATATGTTTTGTCTTTTGTCGAACTCGTTGGCTTGACCATGGACCTATTTTAATAGTATGTCCACGGTTTGACTGGAGCATAACACACAGAGAAACCGTTTTTATGATGATGCATAATATTTATTGTGTTTCAATAGATGTTGATGAAGGAAAGTCTCGGGTGAGTCGTCAGTGGCCTTGGTCTTCTCCATCCCCATCGCTAATTAAAGTAAAGTTATGATCAGCCATCCATCTTGTTTACCAAAGTCACGTACAGTGTCTGTCTCTGGTTGACCTTCCCATGGATCGCCCCCAAAATGAGGTGACCCCATTACGAGACCCCTCGCTCACCCCTGTTTTACCCCTGATTCACTCCACCATTACCCCCGTCGGGCCAGTACATGACCTGATTTCATTCCAAACTGGAGGTCAAGTACACTGCTCACTTTGTCTATAAGAAGGATTTGTCCTGCACCCCTCTGTCGACACCCTTTATTTCCAAAAATAGCCCTTAGCAGATCGTCCTACATTCCAACCGACCCCTGTGACCTAAATTGGTACGCCCGAATGTGTGTGTTGGCTTGACCGCTGGACCTGCTTGAATTACGTTCAATCTCTCTCTCTCTCTGTCCCTTTCTCCCTCTTTCTCCCCGTCTTTATTTCCATGTCTGTCTCTCATTTGGCCTGCCTACACCGCCCCCCCCCCTCTCTCTCTCTCTCTGTCCCTCTCTTTTCTTTTCATCGTTTTGTCTCATTCAGCCATCGGTTCATAAGTCTATTCCAGAAAGAGATTTCAACTTTATACACGTTTAAAGTCGTCTATTCAGTAGATAATCAATACTATATTTCTCAACGTTTAATACCAATATTATCAAAGGAGGATTCGTTATTGTTATCTGACATAAAAGCTGTGATAAAATTGACCTTTGGGGTATGAAAGATATTTCAAAACCTAGCCGATTTTGACTTCCAAAGGGTCAGAAAGTCGATATATTTCAGATCTATTTACAACTACTGTGATTCCCTGCTTTTGTGTCTTTCCCCTCTAGTGAACATCTATCAACGGGCAACAATTTAAAGTTGTAAAGTGGTTAGTACAAGAAAACATCATATGGAAGAAGGGGACAAACAAATAAGGATGTTATTGGCCATTGTGCATACATAATTATAATTGGATATTCCATCATTTTTCAATCAAAAGATATCAGTTTAGTTCATTAGAGATGCCACATTCGATCCATTAACCTACACCCTCTCTCTCTCTCTCTCTCTCTCTCTCTCTCTCTATCATTTCGTATTGAACTCTGCCATAATTATTTGTCTTATCTTGTCAATCTGACATACCACTTTGAATAGAAAGACGTAAACTGTTAAAGGTAAAGACCAGTATTGGAAACGCCCCAATTTCAAAAAATGAAATGGAAGCTCTCATTACCAATCATGTGAAAGAATACGTTTTGACTGATACATGATGATTAAAAAAATTTGCCGGGAAACAGCCTACTAATTCATATATTTGGTAAATTTGTTTCTCTTATGGTCTGTGAGAGAAATGGGGTAGTCCCATATACATCTTTCTGTGTATAGTGCTTGTAACTTTACGAAGAATGGGCCAAATTTCTTATCATTTTGATGATTCCAGGACCTTGCAGATGCTAGATGCTAGATGCTAGATGATCAACCATTTCTGATCGATTCCACAACGTTTCTTTCACAATGCAATCGCATTACCATAACTGGTCTTTACCTTTAACAAATTTAGGAGTAAATGTAACTAAACACATTTTAAAGAGAAATGCGATAGAAATATTTCTTTTATGACTCACTTGCTTAGAACGAAACTAAGATTTGAGCTTCAAGCAGGATTTTAGTTTCTGATCTCACCAAAATAAAAGTGTATAATGGAACAACAATATTATGAGCACAACAAGAGAACATTCCTAACATTTTCTAATATCGTGAGGATGGGGTAAGCATATCTGAATATTTACGCGTCATCTATGACTGTCTTGTTATGCTATCTAAATCTTCGTTTTGGAGTGGAAATACATGCTAAAAAAAGTCATTCAAACCATTGGGGTGGATTCTACTGTAATTTGGAATAATTTCAACTCCAAGACGGAGTAATCCCAGATAATGACTCCTAAAAAAGTTAATTTCCTCTCCTCTGCAAGAGTGTTTGGAGGCATTTCATTTCCTTGGTCTACCCAAGGTATGTGAGTTAGAGTCTCAATATCATCCAAAGTTCATGTTAAGTCAAAGTCAATTTCCATCATCCTAGCTCAATTTGTAGAAGGACTCCTCTTCATTTTGTACTCTACATGCACTGTCCGTTAACTGCCTGATCAATCTCATGCTGAGAGTGGTTTCATAAGAAGCGGGAGTGTTTTGAGAGATGAGCTAAAAACAATGCCCGGGCCAAGAGACGAGATAATGGACGTCATGCTGATGATTGGCGCTGCGTTGGTATATGGCCATCAACATGATTGTCCGTTGCTCATCATCATCATCATCTTCGCCGCCGTCGTCGTCGTGGTGATCATCATCATTGCTTGCACCATCAGTATCATCACCATCGTCGTTTTCTGATATGGGTTAGACCCATACAGCAGTGCGATCAGTGAATTCAGTTCGGGAAGCGAAATCAGTCGATGTGATATTAGAGGTTTAAAACTTGAGTGCTAATTCTTGTAATTATCTAAGCGGTACTTTTGTTGAAGAAACTATTAAAAAGCAACACTGTTTAATATTATTGAAAGTTAGCCGATGATCACCATGATAATAATGATTTGTTAATACAAGTATTTGAAACCACTCACAGGAATGTATTTGCAATGACAGTTTTTTTGTATACACTATGTTACTTTGGCAGCATAATAGTGATAACATTATGTACGAAAATATTAATAAATTGACCAACTGCACCTGTATTCAAATATACGATGAAGAAGAATATTTGTTCTATAATCATTTTATGCCATCTTAGGATTTTAAAGCTTCAGCATAACGGCAATAAAAATTTCACGATCCCTTGCAGAACTAAAAAAATAAGATGATGACACGATTTTCACAATGTACTTGGACTTCAATCATACCAACAGTGCATTCATATAGGTGAAACTTATCATGAGTCTGAAACGCCAACGGGAGCCAATATACACAATGGGTGGAAAGTTACCAGACAAAACTCTGTGCCCAAGCCCAAGGATAGCTCCTGCAGTGATAGCTAACGAATGGCGGGAACAAAGCCAATAAAATTAAAATGTTATACTAATGTCTCGCCAGTCGGTAGGCACCCCTTTCCCCTGTAGTAATCGTATACTACTTCCATATTAATCACTGACTTTGAGGGAGGGGCAAGTGCTCCATCTGCCTCATGTAGTACGCCATTCAAAATGAAAGGGAAGAGAGGGAGAGACAGAGACAGAGGACAAGATACAGGAGAAGGGGTGGGCAAAGGAGGGGTATATAGCGAATGGGTCGATATCGTTTGTATTGAGATGATTGAGGTACACATCCTCATAATGTTGGTATTGTCTTAAATTAGCATTATGAATAGCATTCTTTCATAATGCAAATGTGATGAGTTGGCTGGGAGCATTGCGTCTTTTGGGTGTCGTTAATTCTACGCACAAATTGCTTTCTATAACAGGAGCATCATTATTTTCTGATTCCATCCGAAGTTCATGAGCGAGCACTCTTGACTTTACTTGAGAAAAAGAAACCGTATCAATAAATTTCTGATTATTTCGAATTACCGAAATACTAAACGTCGCTTATTTTGTCTGTCGGCATAGACACAAGTCAATTTTCAAGATTTAAATTATGTCTAACATCAACAATATTAGCTTCAGACATAATATATTTGTGTCCCTCGACGGAACATGAAGGAATGTAAGCTTAACTCAATAATGACTTCGACTTTGTTCCATCATGAGCGTCCCTCGCAACCGCAGAATGTTGGCTGTAATCAACTCAAAAGTTCCCCGAACTCCTATATCTCACCAGGGACTCGTTATCATGAATAAACTGGCATGTAGTTCATAATTGGATGTATAGTATGCTTGATAAACAAGGCGTTGCCATGTGAAAAATGTCTCTACATGGTCGTGAACCATTTGATTATTGAGTGTGAAATTAAAACACACTCTTTATTAATTTTCATGATTATTAATAATCATATATAATATAAAGAGGCATGTTATCACCATTTAGCTAACCGTTAAAACAAATAAACACTCAACCATATCCATTGTTGTCATGTGCTTATTACTATGACATAAATCATAATATTATAATTATAAATCATATTAGTAATTATAGAACAGTCAAAAGATTGCTTCACCCGACCCTGGATGCTCCATTTCAATCGTTTTGTTTAACCATCTATTAATAATGCGATAATGATTGAACTTCAGTTGTATAGTTTAATTTCGTCCGATGGTAAAGTTTAAAGTCTTAGTAATATAAAGATTTGGGACCATAACAAATAACGAACTCCATTAATTTTGTCAACGGGTCATGGGTGGTTTATTTATACCAAACTAGTTGGTGTCTGTTGATGAACGCTAAGGCAAGAACATCCCTCTCTGTATACATCAGTTATGTTCGTTGTTTTCTGTTTGCATCTTAATGAAAATGACACTGCTTTGTTTTTTGTTGTGAGCGTGCAGCTTCTTAACTCTAGACTTTCCGTGGATTTTTTTTAATTAAATGCTACTTCTTCGTTTGTACTCAATATAAGCCTCCTTAATTCTAGACTTTGCATGGATATTTGACAACAACAAGCACAAACTCATTTTTTTTTTTCCTGCTAAACGACTATTTGAAAACACTATGTCTTCTCATTCGTTATGAATATTTATCACATAGTGGTCAATAATTCACGATGAATAACTTGCTTAATTCTTTTACATAGGTGCCGCTTAAACACCAGGAATAAAACAGCTCAATACCAATTTCACTTCTATTTGAAGAACAGGTTAAAGAGAAATTAATTCATCAGACCTGCAAATCGTGGGCGCATGCATTTTAGACATGTCAATCCACCATTAAACATCGACCAACATCATGCAGGGGGTAAAGACAATTAACCCATTTTCTCTGATGAACTGGTATAGATTTCTTAACTTGCGGGGAGGTGTGATAAAGGATCAAATTCAGGGTAAAGGAGAAAACGACCATAGCTTTCGTGGGTTGAAAACTTCAAATTTGATGAAAAACCCCTTGATGATGGTGCCGATGTTGGAGGTAATTTTGACAGTTTTAATGATAACTTGAGGAATATGATAGATCATAAAGAAAACAATGAGGGAGTAATGGGCGATAGTTAAGTGGCTTGACGCCCCCTTCATCACTCTAACAATCACGTTTTACGTTTATATAAATGATGAAAGCATTACCATTTACTCCATCAAAGGTGCCTCAGCTCGGCCCACTCATTGTGGCATTGTGTACAGCCTTTACACATCGTGGGATGCTGTTTCCATGGCAACGTTTATCATCGAATCCCCCGCGACTTATATCGCCTTCTTAATAGTTGATGAGCCATTAGAGTTATGAATGCGGCTGTCTTTTTCGTAATACTTCCATGAAAGACCATCGATTACGGGGGTGGGCGCATAAATTAGCCTCTTTTTTAAAAACTATATGTTCCTCATATTGTGAGTGATATTTTCCGTGGTAACCTGTTAAAACACGTGAGGATCCGCAAGCCGCGAAATTCTTTTTTTTAAAGTAAATTTTCTTAATTATTCATTACGATGATGATGATTGTACTACAGGTTTATTTATATAGACACATAGAAAGACAGGTGGAGGGAGAGTTGATCACGTCATCTCAGTTCATCATTTCATAATTGCTTACACCTTGATATACAAGTATAGATATCTAGACAATATTAGTAGTTAGTAACCTCCGGATTATTTTGTCATGATTGCGTTCATTGCTTCCTTAATATCTTCAATATTAATAATTTATACTGAAAAACTCTGTTCTCATCCAGCACGTGTATTCTTGACCGCTGGCGCTTTTTAATCATTCATTAATTGGTAAACAAAAATGTCTACGTGGCTACTCTCACTCTCCTGCACTCGTGTTCCTTTCACAGACCTTCCGAACAACAGGTGTAATGGAAAGTGGAAAACTTAAAATCTGCTTAATTAGGTTGAGATAACTCTACCGAATTCAAAGGTTATTTGTGTATTTATGATATTCCTATATTGTGTATTCCTTTGATTTTCTGATTTTTATTTTTTAGTTAACTTTGTTTATTTTATTTTCAATGATTGTATTGTTCATTTTGTTTTTGATATGAGTGGACCCCTTTGAAAAACACGTGCTGATGAGGGTGATCCATCACACAAGTGGGAAATAAAAAAATGAATACCATCATCCCCTACACAAGCACATGTTGCAGTGAGGGAGCTGATAATCTTTAACCACGGTGGTGGTCATAGGGTCTACTGTTTTAATTATTCACTGTCGAGATTAGTTTGGTATTGCATTTCTACTTCTCTACGATGGTTGTGGAATCATCACTTGATATTATATATGCAACTCGTCATTAATGTGTTAGAAAACACTTGCATCTCATATCAGCCTCGTCGGCCTTTAAACAAAGCCGAGTAGTTACTGGAGTCGATTTCGTCTTTTCATAATATAAGATGTAGATATTAACGAGCAAATCATTAGTTAAAATATCGATTTCAGCAATCATGCATGAAGTGGGGAATTGATTAAAAGCGAGTCAGAAAGAAGACGGGAACTTTTGATTTATACAATAGACGTAAGAAATAAGTTCCCAGAAGGTGGTATACGTATAAGAGCTCTATCATACTGCCATGTAACTGTTAATCTACTCCTGATATTAACGTATTATACACTGATCCTTGTGTACGTCACAATGCGCGTGCATGGACAAGTGACTATCTAAGATGTGGTTCTTTGCGTGGTAAGTAGAGTATCAAATCGCCTGATGAGTGTGTGTGCGTACAACCTTAAATCAATTAAGGTCTGAGTATTTCATAATATGAAGTATCTAACTGGACGGGGATTAAAGAACACAATTCCTAAGTCTCTCAAGAAAACCGATGCAATGCTTCTACACCCTTGACGCTACTTCACTGGAGGGCTTCAAGGGAGCGCTTCCACCCAGCATCTAGACCAAGAACTAGATATTTTATTCCTCAGCACTAAATCCTGACTTATGGATCCTGCTGAGTATCGTCGTAGAAGTAGAAGTAGAAGTACCATCTTGTATTGCCTCGGGTATTGCCTATATGAACATCATGTTCGGAATACGTAACGTGTCATTGTAGTGTTCGGATATGTCAAAAATTGATTGACAAGTCTGTAGCAATTGTCTGAGGTTAACTTCTCGAAAGTTTTTGCGACGTAAATGAACTGAAATTCTATTGTAAACAAATAAACAATCTTATAATAAGGAAGAATAATAGATAGGTCGTAGACGTACTCAAAGTGAAATCACTGTATTCTAATTCGGTATATTAACATTAAGTTTCATATCTCATGTTACCTTTCCAAATCTGTCTGTCAATTTGTTTCCGTTAGGACATTCAAATTACTTTGATGACTCAGTCATAACCCCATAGATCATTCACAAGTGGATCATGATATACTTGAAGGTTCCTCAAGATCTGGTTACAATTAAAATTGTAAAATGGGAGCAATTCTACGCCCGGTATCATAGGAAACACATTGAGGTTCAGAGGATATTTATTCACGAGATGGGATCCTTTACTGGAAGCATAATCGGTTGCTTTGACAGCTTTAAGGGTACGTCGGAAAGCGTTTGTTACAGGAAGTGAAGATGAGGTCAGTTGTTTGGTTTCCAAGCCATTGTTACAGAATGATTTGATTGCATTGACTTTCGCTTTTTCAGGGTCCCTCTTTAATTGTTGGTCAACTAAACATCTTTTTAAAAAAAATTCTCAGATTTGATATGTGGGATTGTAATATTTTGTGTAGCTCTCTTAGATATGTTACAGATTGCATAATATTAAGGAGGAATGATTTCGTACAATACTATGATCTTTACAAAATGTGAAGGCACCTGTCGATTAACATGGGTGCAACTGCTTTGGGAATAGTGTTACCTGATGACGAGGAAATAAAAACATGTAGGGTGCTTCCAACTCTCTCTCTCTCTCTCTCTCTCTCTCTCTCTTGATAACTATTCCCGCACTGTGCTCCACGGCGCATACTCAGCCTTGTTAACAATAACTATATTCATGATCGAAAAGACAATCTTGTCATACCCAATAAAAGCGAAGATTAACGAAAAAATGCACAGAAATTATCTAAGTCTGTTAGAATATCGGTGCATATCCAGCCTTTCGTCTGCATCAATAGCATCGTTATATGCGCATGGTCAAGGCCGTAACGCGCGGGGGGGGGGGGGG
>BEXV01000223.1:401537-412249 GCA_003118195.1 Hemicentrotus pulcherrimus | reverse complement strand
GAAACGATTAAAGATCGCACCGAAATTTCTGTGTGTGAAAGGCTCGTGATTAGTTTAAACACGTTCGAAACACGTTTAAACTAGTCATGTCTAAAGAATTTTAGCTGTGTGTGAAAAGGCTGTGAGTAGGCTGGTCACCCTATTGATTATGCTGACCCCTAGAGCATCACGTACCTCAGTACGGTGTCTAATGGTTTCACACGGTTCAGACGCCAGGATCCTCGAAAGTAAATCAGATCGCGGAAACCTGCAACAGAGTCATAGAACTTTCTCAAGGCCAATTTAGAATAAAAAATCAAGGCCGTTTTTTCATATAACTTGAAATAACAAATTAAAAATTATTGTTATAAGCTAATGAAATCGTGGCACTTGATTGGTCAAAAACTTTAAATAGAAATTTAGCATTTGTTGTTAACAAGTTATATGAAACAGTGCCCTTGAACATCTCCTTATAAAGCAACTTGCTTACAAAGGCGAGATTCCATTGTTGTGAAAGTTAAATACATTTTTTAAATACGGGTATTATAAACACTTTCGGCTTAAACAGTATCGGCTTTCACAGTATTGGTGAACTCCAAAAATCAATAAATAATTTTTAAAATGATATCGTAACTCAAGCAAGATTCTAAAGGGTTGTAAATTATGTTTAGAGTAAGAAATACATAAGAAATGAGAGTATGTGAAAAATTTACAGCACCTAGCCACCGTCAAATGTGTAAATTCTAATATTGTTTTGTAACTTAGGCTTTTGACAGGCCACCAAGAGAACAACGTCACGTGGCTCAGTGTATAATCATAACCGACCTAGCTCTGTATAACGGTCAACATTATATTTTAGTTTTAAAAAATGATATTGTTTTGCGTTTCATGAGGGGAAAAAAAAGGTGCAATGTCGAACTCCAGAGTGTATTTGGGGACCATGTCGCATCCATTCACTTCGCCTATGCTGATGCCTCCGAAAGAGGCTGAGCAAATAAGGCAATGCCCCTGTGGTCAGTAGGTATGGTATGGTCAAGTACACGCCAGCATATGCATTACAACCGGGTCAAGTGAAGGCTGCATAACACAGCGATCTAAAATTAAATTGGCTTGGGACTTTGCTGTACACTTAAATGGTGGGCGTGTGCTGTTATGTGTTTCAGAAATATGATTGTAAAGTCTTTTTACAATAACGTTGTTTCTTTTTTGGTAGGGGTAATGCTCTCAGATTTTTTGTTAGGGGGGGGGGTAAGAAAACAGATAGAAATGGAGGTACATTAATTTGACATTCCATAGTCTAAAATCCTTTTAACCACAACAAAGTGGAAAAAAAAAACTTTAGAAAGTCCCTAAAAGTTATTATTGTTTGCTATAATCGTAATCAGCTCACTTTTTCCACCGATCGTTTTTTTGCCTATTTCTCTTTCATTTCAGTGGTTTTTCACCGTCTCTTCAAGGTGTCTTCCTCTTCGCGGAAAAAAACACACATTAAACCCGTAGAAGGATTCCATGACGTAATATACCCTGGACATGTAGTGTACTACGAAAGTTCACGGTATTACTCAGCAAGAATGCACAGAGTCTCTACCAAGTTCAGACTATCAAGTGTAACGGAATGCCAGGAATGCAATTTACATAGGGGCGGGGAGAACACGGTATGACTTTGTACGAGAGTTTACTGTGGCAGAGGTCGGCTGGTCTCAAAGTCCCAGCTTGTACACAGCTCCCGAAGTGTTTTGAAAATGTGGGTCGCTAGTGGAACCCCCACTCCTGGGCTCCACAGCCAGGGTAACATATCTCAGGCAATGAAATGAAAGTTGGGGAACTTTTTCAGTGAAGTCGGATGGTAAAAAGGGGGCGTCGATTCGGCTTCAAGAACGGTATAGGGGCAAAGTCTCCATTAAAAAACGTTCCGAGTCAATACTTTTATGGGTCATCGCCCTAATCCCCCCTCCCCTCCTGCAACAATGTCCCCGGCTCAAGTTCTACCTAATTGTTTCGAATAGACCCGTTTCCCGATCCCCCGTAAATCTTAGAAACTTAATCGTGATAATGGTGCATTTTTATCTAAAATATGCTCTGGCATTTGGGATCAGAGTAGCCGGAATTTATAGCTATAAAGTTCACCAGAAACTGGGAAATTTTTCGGGATTTGAAGCGGAATTGACAATATCCGCGTAATAACAAAACCGGTCGATCAATAACACCAAACAAGGTAATAAATGGCGGTTCTCTGCGTTTTGACAAACTGACTGCTAAGAACTTTTTATGGGGATTATTAAAATGATGTACCCATTTCTGAGAAGATAATATCATATCCTAAATTTATCCTGCGATGTCATTTCCACAAAAATGCACTCTCTACCTGGTGAATGACATTCTAAAAGTTCAGATAGGTTGGAGGGTTCGTTAAAGATTTGTCAGAAGTTCTTGAAGAAAAAAAACACATGTTGTACAGTACATGTATTATATTTATATAGTCCTATCAATATACATGTACTATCCTATGGCCGTAAGGAATTTGATAAAGTCACTTTAATGACGCAATGCCTCCTACGAAATATAAAAGATCTTTCTTTTTTTTCGGTGTCAGCTTGGGTAAAGCGATTTCTTTGATTTAATTATCAAAATTGTTCCCATCGGCACTTCGCCTATGCCCTCCTTTTTACATCATCGTCATACCTTTGCTCCTGCTTAATACTGCGCAGCTCGCAAATGAGCAAGCCTGATGTAAACACAAGTCGGAGTGAATGTTTACATTCTTTCCAAAACTCGGTCTGGTTCACCGTCTTAGAGTTCTTTCTCCAAGCTCAGAGGCGTAGCGTGAGTCTAGGGGTGGTGGATGGGGAGGGGAGAGGGGCACTGGTCTTGCTCGGTGAATGGAGGGCGAATTAACAGAACCACTGATTTTGTGGTAGGGTGGGGAGGGGTCCTTTAATCTTTTTTCTTTCTTCTTCGAAGCGCTCTCTCTCTCTCTCTCTCTCTCCCTCCCTCTCTTCCTCTCTCCCCCCTCTCTCTCTCCCTCTCCCCCCTCTCTCTCTCTCCCTCTCCCCCTCTCTCTATCTCTCTCTTTCCCTCCCCCTCTTTTTCTCGTTATATCTTTTTTTTATTTTGCCCTTCGATTAGGGTGCCCCCTTGTCTTCTTCTAGCGTTGAAACCTGGCTACCGTATTCCAGTTTACGAGGTCATTGCCAACAACCCTGATTGAAAAATTTCCATACAATACGATTTAGGATTCCCAAACAGTGGGTAGGAACAGAAAAAAAGATGGAATTTCTTCTGGTCCTCTTGCTGGTTGTGAGAAACGTTGGGAAAGAAATTCATATTTTTGAAGAAGGTTTTGATTGTGAAACGGCAGGGTGGGAAAGTTTCGACGAGAGGCAGAAGTACAAGAACTCTCTGCGTTGGTATTCTTGAAAGCCGCCAATATTTTCTTTGGCCGACCTCTGTGTTATGTTCGAACTCGCCATTCCAAAATACATGGTGGATTAGGCCAGACATCTTAGTTGCAATGGTGGACAGAATAACCCATGAATGATGAAAATGTACTTGATTCAAACTTGAAAAAGATAGCATATGAAATTGAAAATCCTCGAAGAAGAAGAAGAAGTCATCACCTGTCTCATCTGCTTAATCCTCAATATTCTCATTCTTTATAACATTCTGAAACCATTACATTTAAAAGTCAAATTGCATATCTAGAGTAATCAACCAAA
The DNA here is from genome assembly GCA_003118195.1 of Hemicentrotus pulcherrimus. NCBI lineage: Eukaryota > Metazoa > Echinodermata > Echinoidea > Camarodonta > Strongylocentrotidae > Hemicentrotus > Hemicentrotus pulcherrimus. Next base: position 408,554 of record BEXV01000223.1, on the reverse strand, counting down.
AGGGCTGGTGAGCACTTCAAATTTATTTTGTTCAATGTGATAGTTTGGGTTGAAATAGATATGAAAACACAATCCTTCTCTCACTCATGTATTTTACCGTCTGTTGTTCATTGATTAACCAGTCTCATGTTTGAGAAAGCAAGTAAATACTTGAAGATAAAAGGAACCATCTGAGTCATATACAAGGGACTTGAGGATATTGAGAAGTAATGCCGTATACCAAAGGGCACTTAAGCTTAACGACTAATGTTTCGATCCCTGAACCTCCCGACCATACACGACCACAGCTACTGAGCCACCACGCTATACTCGCTAAAGAAGAAACAAAAATTATTATCATCTACTTTAATGATCACAAATACAATGCATATAGACGGTAGCTAAGAATATTTAGGCCATCGAACTATTTCAATGTCATTTTCATCAGCATGATAAAGTCAATTCCGAGCAATGCAAGGCACTGTTGCGACATTCTGCAAAATGACCCTCAAAAGTCCTACATGGGCTCAATTTCCTCGTTATATTTTAGCATTGTTTTGAATATAGTAGGTCAAAATCACAATGAGGTTTGATTTACTTGGTATCATGACATCTTCCGTTATTTGTAATTTTTTTTTTATTATCATTATTTGTTGTTTAACTGTTGGGATTCTGCAACATAACAGGAACACTATTCCATGACTTTGGTTATTTCAACCAATAATGACCATATCACAATTTTCTAAAACAAAACCCCGGTCTTCAACTTCTAGGAAACATCATCGAAGGAGAATTATAGATTGGCAGAAAGACGGTATTCCGAATCCATTAACTTTAAGACGATTTTCTCAAAAGGTCACCATGTCATCAAAGTCCGATGGATGGCACCAATTGAAACCGAACCCCAAAAATGATCCCTATTCGGCGTAAACTCTCTCCTAACAGATCAGGGTGCAACACCCGCTATTCAGAAATATGTCACCTTTTCTCCAAAATGATTGTTTTCAACTTTCAAACAATGCCTCTTCGTACCAGTTACTCACTAACACAATACGCCATGCGTGGACAATAATTATATATTGCAAAATAAGCATACCTGGACCTTTTTCTACGTCATATACCGGTAGTGACCCATTTCAGCCATCCGTTGGTATGGATTAATTTCGACATACATTATCAAAGTTCAACTGCATTCACGAGATACTTGCTGCTATGCTTGGAACACTTCGAGCATGCTATTGCATAGTTATAGAGGTTCTGATAATTGATAATGCATTGTGATCGACTCGCACTTTTTTTTAAACTTTCGATTTAAATCCCATGACATGATAAATGCACCTATGCCCATATTTGGCCACTTATAGACTACGTCATGAAGACGAGTTTCCTTGAAGAAACAATACGGGTTCACAAAACGCCACTTCACAAGAAAATGGGCGTCATTTCCCTGCGATCTTCAAATACTATTTGAATCAATAACATACACAATGCTTGAACTTCAGATGATTATTTATTTTGACTTATTCCCATGGCGTACTGTCTACCAAATAGTGTAGGTGTGTAACACTTCAATCTTTTCTGGACTACGCAAAGTTCTCAAGAACTGTGATGTTTCGATATTCACGCCTACTTTACTCTGCTAGTCTGAGCCTCATACGTCTGTTTGACGACGAAGGTGTTACTGTCATTATCAGTAATTACTACACTTATTATCTTCACAATACACATCTGAAACAATTACCAACTAAACAGTTTCAGGAAATCTTAACCCCATAAGCATGAGAGGTGGTTACCTCCCATTAGACCGACAGCCTACGATACTGACATTTTTGGGTATCTTTGTGATCCCTTGGAAAGGTATTCAGAAGATTCAGGTCGGTCTCGTTGGCTGTCGGTGTCATCTGTAGTTGGTCTTGGGAACTTCTCACTTACCTCTCTGAGAAGGTCTGCGAGACCGACATTGCCAGTCTTCTGGAGTGTAAGCTTAAAGGTAACACAAAGTGTTAGTATGGGGTCATGAATTTGGTTCAAATGAACATATTCGAAGCATATGCGATCCTATTATTCAGTGATCGTTGTCGCGGTCGAAATCGACTCTAAAGCTATGAAATTGTAAATAATAAACAGTTTAAGATGAATAGCTCCCTCTCAAGGTCAAGATATTAATTAAGCTATTGACTAAAATCGACCGATCAGCTATTCCCGTTCGGAAATTATATACCACAACTACATATTCTGAGATTTTCATGGTCGCAGCTACCATTGTACGGCCGTTGGAGCTTTTTGAAATTCATCAACATTAATCGGGAGCACCGATAAATCTTTATATTCAACTTTTCTCGAAAGCAGAAGTGTTCGAGGGTCTAAAATTTCTAGCGCTTTTGATACATCCACAGGGGCATCCAATTATATCAAAATTGTAAAGAATTACTATCCCCCCATTTTTCAAAATTTCCCAAAACTTTGTAATACCTTTAACTTAGAGAGTGTAAGTGTATCCAAATAAAAGGAACATTAGGAAAGATGGAGAAAGAGAAGTGAGAAATGAAAAGGGGCGGTGATATACGACTCCCTCCCACACCTTCTCCCTAATCAATAACTGATTAATGAACATGGAACTTGATCATTCGCATTTCATGCGTGGGGAAAGACATGAGGGGAAGTTAAATACAGAGAGGTGGCAATTAGGGAACGTAAAGAGGAAAATCATATAGTAACAGCATCATCCCAACCCCCTCCTCAATCAAGTTTTAATCTCTATTTTTCTTTCACTGGGTAAAACCCGTGCCACCCACTCCCATGTCTGCACCCACACTAGCCACCCTCACTGATTGTGACTTGTGTAACGCATTCTTGCGCTATGTCATAAGAAGCAGTTCATCTACAGCGTAACGGTTACATTCGAACTCGGGTTCATTGTTTATGGGTATCATTGTACGCCCACTTGATATTTTACTCCATAAACTAGAAAAAAAATCGTCATGTGATATTCTCTTTCCATGTATATTCTTGATTTGATGACGTAGTACGTAATATGTATCCCTCACCGTGGTGCATTTCGTGGAGTCATGGAATGAGGAGGGGAGAAAGACAGAGAGAGGGGAGGGAAAGAGATAGAGAGGGAGAGAGAGAGAGAGAGAGAGAGAAAGAGAGAGAGAGGGAGAGAGAGGGGAGGGGCACCAAAACCATCATCTTCATAGTCGTCACCATCTATTTCATCAATAACAATACTTTTTACATCAACACAATCACCATTTATCATCAACATCATCATCATCATCATCGCCAATATATAACTACTATCACCACCACCCTCACGGTTGTCATCTTCAAAATCATCACCATCACTCGTATTTCTTAAGAAATTCGTGAGGATGTATATCTGTTTACTACTATTAAACATGCATGGTGTTTTGAGCAAATCATTTTATCCATATAGTTAGAGTGAAGTCCTAATTTTGTTACAATCATGATTGTAAAACCACCACGTGACGAACTGTGAAGGATGTAAACAACGCAGCCTCGAGCTTGTAAACCATGTTTATAACGTTCATCACGAGACGGTGTAATACGAGGTAATTAGCAAAGACAAGACAATGTCACGATTAGTCTATGCCTCTATGCACATGTCAGAATATTCTTCGCTTATGAAATTATATGGTTAATAATTTTTCCGTATTTAATAGCCTAGTCATTATGATGAGCTATTTAGCCTTTTAGGGTGAACAATTGCATTAAAATTGTATTCATAATGATAGAATTTATCCTCTTTTCATCAAACCATATATAACATATTATTAGGGAAACGTGTGTCTGTTATTAGATATCGAACAGAAAGCTGGTTATATTAGGAATATACCCCAAAATGAAATTTTTTGATAGACTTAAATAATAAGAGATTCGATAACATCTCGTCACGTGTTTGGTCACGAGACTACGAGAAGTGCGTTGGCTTTGTTACGCCACAGCAGTACCTGGTTGCACCATCGCTTTTGTTTTGATCCTGTCGGGTTCGATTCGTGTTAGGAACTGGCAATGAATTACAGTGTCGCACAGTCTGATAATCGTCGCTAATCGGTGTTCCTGATGATAGTGGATGTCCTTCGGAGGGTCCTTCTCGTACATCCATCTGATTTCAATAGCATTGTCATCAAGACAGATACAGAGGCATAAACTGGTGTGCAGATGCAGAGACAGATATGTAACGGATGCACACCCATCTCTTTCAGGAAGCCAAATGAAACAGGAATAACAACAAAACCACAAAGAAATACTTTAATCTAACATATAAAGCTAAGATATATCTCATTGAATGATTAAAGGCTAAATCAAGATGAGTATAACGATCATTGATATAAAATTTATTTTGCAACACGGCATCGCAGACAAACCACACATTCCCCATGCCCCTCCCAACCCCCAAACCGAATTGTTACCTAAATATTTGAATACAAAAACATGACTTTGAAGGTCTCATTCTCAGAAAGGAAACAAAGTGCTGCATCACAAGTATTGACTATAAAACAATTGATCTCAGGTAGAAATACTAGAATGTGTTTACTAAAAATCATTACGCAAAACGTCCTTCAAATTCTCGTGAGCGCCTCCACACGGATAAACACTCTGACAGTCTGCGTCACAGGAGCTTGACAGCGCCAAATTTCAAGTAGAAAATTGGACTTCAATTATCATTATCATGTTTACATTTTCCTAAAGAAAGATAATGAGTGTCTTACGTAGTTCCAATACTTCCTATTTGTTTGTTCATATTTTCCTGTTTGTGTTAAAAAAAATATTTTAAAAAAATATATATATTATGATGTGGATTGATATTATACGTCACCATATAGAATGTGTGACTCGGACCCGAACCTGGAGACGTCAACGTTGGTTTGAAGACGAGAGAAAGAGAGAGAGAGAGAGAGAGAGAGAGAGAGAGAGAGAGAAAGAGAAAGAGAGAGAGAGAGAGATAAAGAGATAAAGAGAGAGAGAGAGAGAGATAGATTAACCAACATTTTAAACGAAAATAGTGATGATTAGGAAAACTATGTCGATGGTAATAGGTCTAACAGTAAAGGTGATGATATCTGCGACAATGATGAGGGTGATGAGAGATGCCGTTCTGATGGTGATGTTAGGGTTGGTGATGGGGGTGGCGGTCGTGGTGGTGTGGGTTCTTGGTACTTGTAGCGATGCTGGGACAAGTGTTGACAGGTAGAGATCGAAATAAAAACCACGTTGATGGAATGACATGGCCAAGGTTATACGCTGATCATCTTGCATCGACGTCTTACGGAAAGATAATGATGATGTTGACATCAACATTTAGCCTACAGGATGACTTGAACAAAGGATGTAAAATGACCCTATTGGATTCGGTCCAAACAATCTCCGTAGGATAATCATTTTAATAACATTTCTAGAGAATCCGGGTAATCAAACATCCATTCAAATGAGATCACGAATCAATCGTCTTGATTTGCAATTAACTAATATTGTCAATTATTTTGAACAATGGAAACACGACAAACCCCATGTGATGCTCTTTCATACCTGGATAAACCTAATGCCCCAGATTTTATGGGGGTTTTCCCCGCGCAAGATAACAGGAACCAGCTCTTGGTATTATGCTTTCAACCTTTGTAACCAGAAATGAAAAGATATGAGCGAATATGATTGACTTAATCGATAGAGTATGACCCCCCCCCCTGTTTTCTGGTTCCACTAGTTCTGTTATGGAATAGCTATGTCCGTAGAAATTATGTCAACATATTTAATTTCTGACAATCTGCTCACAACAGGTTATGTACTGTAATTTCCATTCTATAGTGTCGGTATAAGGCGTCAACCCAACCCCCATCATCTCTCTCTCTCTGTCTCTGTCTGTCTGTATCTCTCTCTCTCTCTCTCTCTCTCTCTCTAATATATATATATATATATATATACATATCATATTCCCTGTATGTGTGTCTGTGTGTGCTCATGTGCGTGTGTGTGCGTGTGTTTGTGTGTGTGTGTGTGCGTGTCTCTCTCTCTCTCTTTACTTCCCGCTATCTTTCTTTTCCCCTCTCTCAAGTTGTATAACGACAATATATTGCCCATTTTATGCACTGAAATAATATGTATTGTTTATTTAGGCCTAATGTTTTTAGCTCCCAATCGAACCCTCTTTTTATCAATCTTTCAATATTTCCATCGGACAATCACAATGGTGTTATTCATTTACTTTTGAATTTATTTTCATTGTCCTAAGGAATGTTATGATGTTCCTTCAGAAACACCATGCTGAGTAGCGTTTCATGCTCGTCGGTCTGGCATGTGACGATGACAGTGTTTTTCCACGTGATGTTGAGTATATATATATTTAGCTGGCATGCAATGTACGACATTTTAATCAGACGGTCCGATGAAAGTACTTGGCCCAAGATCAACATGTCTGCATTCTCCACTCTGCATGACAAAGCAAACGAACGGTTTTCACTTTCAGACCAGGGGCGTAGCCAGCATCTAGCAAGGGCAGAGTCTTCGTACGTACCTCAATTTGGACTCCTAGAGAACATGGCAGATGAATAATATATATATATATCCGATAATCAATCTATGATGATGATGAAGAAGATGATGACGATGGTGACGATGATTTATATGGCGCAATATTTATGCATCAAAGGCAGATGATGGTAAATGAATTAACGTATGAATTACATTCTTTTACTGGGCGGACTCGCATGATAATAGTACTGGAACTGTTGATGAAAGCTAAGGGGTTTAAAACGAATGACTAATCTATCATGCTAGTGGTGTTGATGGTCACATTAAAATATAGATATTAGACTTTCGTCGGAGTATTTTTCTTTTACCCTGAAAATGTAAAAATTCAAATAAACATTTTCCACAAAGGTGGACGTGGTCTTCAGCGAGAGGAATCTTGCTGTGATAAATATAACTTCGTAGTGGGTACGAAAAGTGGCGGATCTAGGGGGGGGGGCCCGGCCCCCCCCCCCTCCCTTGACAAAAAAAATCATGTAAAATCACGTG
>BEXV01000223.1:388742-399815 GCA_003118195.1 Hemicentrotus pulcherrimus | reverse complement strand
CGGGACGTTTATGTTAAAAACCAAGTTGAAGGTACATGCCAGTGCACTTTGGTAAAACGTTAATTCATATTACCAGGTCCGTTGGAAAGGACTTAAAGCCGTATAGATCCCACTTGGTTGTAGGTTGTGATATAGTCGTACTCGCTTTCTTAGCAGTCAAGTAAAAAATAAATCATCAATTAATCATTCACAAGACATAACAACTGAATATTGAAATCTGATTGGCGGGATATATCGAATGCCGCGTCTGTAAATAAATCTACATCGTATTTTCCCTATACTTTGTGGAATTTTGCAAGAGTGTATTACATGATCATCGATTTTCACAAGAGTAAAAGACTCGCACCTTTTGTGTCTGAACAACTTTTAAAAAACAAAAAGTGATAAAGAAGAATGGCGCTGTCCTTCTTTGTGCCGGTGTCAGAAAATGATTATTAATGCTTTTCATTTTTCCCTTGATAACGACTTTGCTACATCAAGATAATATTTCATAAATCCTACCTAAAAAATATTCTGTTCCAAGCTCATTATGCTCCCAATAAATCAACTATAATATATAATGGCTATAATGCACGTGCTGCCCAAATCACGTCGCTATTATCCACATTTAGAAACATAATCACATCTTTGGAACCTTTATTTATTCAACAGCTTGATTAGCTTAGCCTAATGGGGGATGCTAAATTTACAACTCTCAGAATGTCATTCTGACGTCTTCTTTAACCTTCCCTTGGTGTTATTAATATCAATCTCATTTTCTTCGTGTTATTACCAGCTTGTTAGGATGTCACATCAACTTAAAATATCAATAGAGGCATCGCTCACAAAATTGACAAGCATTACAGCCCTATATTTGGGAGTCAAAGCAAGCTCATAATGAGTTCTTCTCGACCATCCGAAAATAGATTTTTTTTCTCTCGACAAAGTTGATTAGTATGGCAGGTTTGGCAGCCCTGTAGTTAAGATTCAAAGCAAGTTCATAATGAGCTGCTGCATGCTCGACCATCCGATAATAGATTTTCTCGCAGGATGACTTGATCATTTTACCAACATTCTGAATGACCTTGGCCTTGTGATTGTCCATCGCTATCCGTGCTGAGGTTTAGACACGTCTCAAATTATTATAGAGTCGAGAGGAGAAAGGTGCAGTCAAATTGAATATTGTGAAAGAATATATAAAGGAAACATAGAGTAAGGGAGCAGATATAGTGTTTACGTTAAGTTTGAGAAAACAACACAAATAATTAAAAAGATGTTATATTATGAGACCGTCATGAGGGAATTATGATGTTTTCATGCAGGCTTGTTCGTCAATTTGAGATTAGTTCATATTTGATGATCATACATTGTTGCTTATCATTATGTCCCATTATCAAATATTGATATTTGTATTAAGTCATCTTAATTCTGCATTCACCCGCTAATATAGCTTCCATGGCGTATCCAGAAACTGATTAACAGGCGGTGGGGTAATAGATGTATTGTCTGCGCTGCATGGAGGGGTCTGTGGCGTAATGATAAAACCGAGTCCATCTCTCATTAATAATAATAATAATAGTGGGTTCTTGTATAGCGCTCATGTCAGTCAGATTTGACCCTCCTGGCGCTCCCGATTATTACCCTGGCTTTACCCTGGCTTTACCCCTGAATTGCTTTTAACTTTCTAGAAGATTCTTTCAGGATTTTTGACGGAGGAGGAGGGGGGATGCTACGCCAGTGATGGTAAGTTTTTGGGTACCTTTACTGCTTTATTCATCACTGCTTTCCATACCTCCCATCTTCCTGATTCATCACTGCCTTGCTGTCGTATATGCCGTATTGTAACCCTATACACAAGGGATATGAAAGGGTGGAAGTGGTTATACGAAGAATATGATAGTGATAATGATGTTGATGATGTTGATGATGGTAATTGTGGTGTTGGCGGTGATGATGATAATGGTGGTGGTGGTGGTGATGATGATGATGATGATGGTGGTAGTGGTGGTGGTGATGATGATAATGGTGGTGGTGGTAGTGATGATGATGTTGGTATGAATAATGATGGTAGTGACGATTATTTTGTATTTGATTGATTATGATGATGATGATTATGATGTTGGTGGTGTCAGTGATAATGATTGGTTGTGGTGGTGATGATGGGGGTGGTGTTGATGATGATGGTTATGGTGACGATGGTGGTGGTGGTGGTGATTATGATGGTGATGATGATTATGGTGATGGTGGTGGTGATGACAAGATCTATGTCGGCCCAAATCATATTGACAGCTTGGTATTATAATCATAATAGTTATACATCGATGTATCACGTGACCATTGCGACAAAGGATTGAAAAGGCGATCCCCAAACCAAAAATGTATCGATATTATACAAAATGAAGTATACATACATGAATAGCATTCGATATTGGTAGGTAAAAACAAACGAAATTATTGTGATACATTCTGATAATACACGCATAGATGAATATCGTTAAATGATCATGTTGATGGATATGAAGATCTCTTGAGCTTGGATGAATCCCCAATGAGTGATGGCGAAGTCGTGTGATGCTTGAGAACTTAATTACTCTCAAATTTGTCGTTCCCGGAGCATAACGATGACGACAGACGTTCTTTCTTGATGGCATCCCACGTGTAATTTTCATTATGTAATTACCAGGAGATGGAGAATGCTCATGATGGAGGATGCACTTTCCCTCATCTTCAAGTCGTGTTTAAGCATTCAGTAGTATATAGGGGTGAAATGGATGACATACATTGCGGTGCCCCTTTTGTGACCTCGCCAGAAATTATCGTGTACACATAACCACACATGTTTAATTCCAGATTTTCCTAGCAGGTATTGATAATATGTGTATGATAATTATATCACTTGATTTCTTAAATATGATTAGTGTTCTATTTATGTTTTAGTGTTGATACAGAGACATCATGTTTGTGCACTGAATATCGTGTGAGTTGGTTCGCTATGCTATCTTCGGTTGGTTTTTGGTTTTAGTAACAAAACATCACATGTGAATGTTACAATGTTACATGATACAAATTTACAATCATCTATTTCATATAACATGTTTTTTTGCTTACACTTCACATCAGTCCCTTTTAAGAAGTGTTCTTGTAAATGTAGATCTTAGAAGTTTTTATTACGAATCATTTAACTTTATGATTACAGCTTTTATGATCTTTACGACTCTATAGATACTTGATTACGAGCCAAACAGTACAATAGTGATTCTCAGTATGTCGTAAAAAATCAACAACAATTTCCATCGCTTGATTAACGACAATCCTTTGCTTGTTTACCGACATAAAATGAATACTTTACCACAGTTATTCGGGGACCAGTTATTGAGTTTATTATTTCAAAAGCATGACTGTAACGAGTTGTAGATCGTAACCATCATGATGTATACATGATATTAAACTTGGATTGATGAACCACATATAAAATTAACCACTATGCAGGTATAATTCCGTGTATATACTCCACCAGCATCAACAGCCGGATTTCATAGTAAAGATAGATTATTCGTTGGAAATCAAACAGTTCGGGATAGGATGGTATGCATACGTCATTACGTTGTTTACGAGCAGTTTTTAATACCTATTGTATATTTTCCAATATTTGTTAACGACTTCTAAGTAAACATGCACTGTTTGTTTAAGCAGCACGAATAGGAGAAAAAAGATGAGTATACATAAAAATTACTGTAGTTATCAGTTGTTCCTTAAGCTTGACGAGGACATATCTTTCACAATTAAAAGGGAATCAATTTTTTTTTCTGTTCTTATAATCGTAATTAACTTTTTCTCTTACGACAAATAACACTGAGTACGATCAACTTTACTAGCATGCAAGAAACTATACAAATACGCGCATGCGCATGGGGAAAGACCGTGAATCTGCAGTGGAGGAAAGCAACCCATCTGTTTGTTCGTGTAAAACTTTTCTTCTCGGACTTGACCAGTAGTCTTGCTCCCACACGGTCTAATGCGGTCACGACACCCCCTGCCCTTATATCTCCCTCTCTCTCTTCTCTCCCTCTCTTTTTCTCTCTCTCTTTCTCTCACCCAAATCTTTCTCACCCTGTCTCCGCAGACCGCGTACATTATTACTAGTTAAAGATGACTATTATTAGCGTATAGAAAGGCGGGTCAGACTGACAAATAAAAGGTATATGCCTATAAATCATTCATTATCATTACATCATTGATGAGGCTCAATATCAGGTAAATGACATAAAAATTGCATGTGACACCACGAACAAAACTTTATGTATAGTCAGACTGTATTTTGTCCTTGCATAATATAGTAGTCTCTTTCATATTCTATATCAATTGGTAAAAATCTATCAGGATAGTTCTATACGCTTTTCGATGAATTCAATGTTTCCATTTAAATCTAAATAACAATATTCGAATAAAGTCTTCTCTACGCAGAGCGTATTGAAGGTTACGATCATTACAGGACAATATTATTTTAGTATTTAATGGAAAGGCGGGACAGACAGAGAAATAAAAAATTGCATGATTTTGATTCCTATTACAGCGTAGCTATACAGGTACCCTGTTTTCTTAAAATGAAGTCATTTGAATGACTAATAACATGTAAATAACACAAAACAATGGCATAACAGTTTAGTTGTGGCAATGCATAAACATTTATTAAATTGTGTGGTCAGAACGACTTTCACCGAAATTCCTCCTAATAATGCTTCTGTTTTCACTTAAATTTAACCGTCTTGAAGCATACAGCTATGTACCGAGCCACTGAATATATATGAATATCTAATTGTCCATGTAAATCGGCAGTACAGACAGGGCAGAACCGCACAGTCGATTAGTTTTAAAATTCTAATTCCATATATGTGAAATTGTATATAAGGCTTATGATTAAGCTTTTATTTCATATTTTCATTTTATTTTATTTTTAATTTGTATAAATGTGTATTATGCAGGCCTATTTATGTATTTGTGTACTTATGAATTTATTCATTAATTAATTTATTTACTTTTTTGCTTTTTAAGTATGTATTTATTGATTCAGTTCTCTTGATGTAAGTGTAGTGGCTAAGCGATAGATAGCGTGACAGTGAAAACCCTTAACGCTTTTGAGCTTCTAATCTATTGTTCATCTCGCCAACTAAGCCAAGGATCTCAGTTGATGCTTTAAATCAGATGAATGAGGATTTGAGCTTTAGTCAAATGGCTTGATTGCTTTCTCTTCATTTACATAAGGTAATCAATCCAGGTTTATTTATCGGTCTAGGGAGTTTTTGGCTCCGACCGCACTATTCATAGAGGCTAGCTTTTGCAGTTGTCACACGAGCCATACATGTTTCATGACAGTCTTTCTAGATGACTTTGCCAAAAAGGGCCTCTCTTTGAAAATGATAATACCAAAATAAACGTGGGCCCTAAAGTGATAGCTGAAATTGTGAATTCAAACTCACAACGAAATACCTAAATGCCTATACTTATGTTATGATAGTAATAACAACAACATAACATATCAATACATTCTTTAAAATGTACCTAAAATGTCAATGCTTTAACGAGTTAGCAATCGTTTAGATACTATGAAGGCCCTACCAATCCTCTTAATATGTTTAAGAACAATGAAAGTGATGCTTTGACTTTAAAACTTCGACTAAATTAGTCGTGATAAAGGGATATATCGAATCAATTGAATCACGGATCAGATTGCCAATGAAGTAAATTAGGGAGTATACTGCGTTCTTCCCATCTTCAAATGCTACTGTCTCATAATTACTTTTTGTTCCATCCTTGAACCGTTCAAAGAACTTCATAGGGGGTGCCCTGGATCTTATCGATTATGATGTGCTTCATGGGGTTTTACTAAATCACAGAAACTCTTTCAAAATGGATAAACCTGCAAGGCCATTGTTTTTAGCAAGACACAGGCCAAGAAAGCGAACAATGTACTTGAGATTGGCCACTGTCCAAGACCTCGTTCGAGAGATTTCTTCGCCCGTCATTTTTTCATATTCTTTCGAATGTTATCGCTCTTGCGAAAATGGGGCACCGTTTTAATAGTGGACATCTTCACTGTATGTGGTCTCACTCACAATTTGATTGGAAACTCAAGGGGTGAGCGACGAGTTGCAGAAAGTAGATTTAACATAATTATGAAGGAGTTACCCCGTTTATGTATTACTTTAGTTATTTTAGTATTAGTTGTGTTTGTTTACTTTATGCAAATTATAGGGCGGAACTTTTTGATTGAAATGATAATGCTTTGAACAAGAATTTGCATTGTTCACTCATTGTTAAATAGTCAATGTATTTTTCCTGGAATCACATCAGTACAATTATATTGTATGCTCTGTTTTCAAATTCCATGGATGGCAAAACTATCCCTCGGAATTAAAATGATATTTCATTGATATTTTCAAAAGTTTTCACAAGTCGGGTGGTAAAGAAGGAAACGATTTATTTTCAGCGTTTAAAAATGCAAACATTATACTTGCTTGAAAATAGACATTACAAAATCCGCACATCCATGCTATAGGTTACGATGAGGTATTAATGAAAAGGAGAGAATAAAACATAATTATACGACATCAATCGTTTGAGAAGGGGATGGAGAAAGGGCTGGTGAAATTTTGACAAGTTGAAGCTGTCCTAACATGTCAAATTTTGTGGTGTCCCCCCAAATTGACAAGTGTAACAGTCACCCCTATATGCCCCCCAATGATGATTAATTCTTGATATTTTTAAATCCAAATGTGTACCCCAGTCCCCAATGAGGGTAACCTGGTCGCCGTGTTAATTTTCTGATATAGGATATTTCCGTTTTATGATTCACGATAACACAGAGGCCCTGCAATCAATCAATCGACTGAATAAAGGGCAAATGATTGCGCTTGTTATCATCATCCAAGTTTATTGGATTGCATAATAAAATACCCATGGATTGTGCAATGATAGGTCACCAAGGAGCGTTATGAAACCAATAATACAAGGCACTTTTCAGGTTTTCAAGTTAACAGTATTTAAATCCCAAGATTGAGACGAACACTGCGATACGTGAATCCTGATAGGCCTATTATTCGATAAAGCAATTTGATCAATAATAGGAATGGCGCAAGAATTTTCGTGATGGATTATTGAGCATGATAGGTTTTATTATTCATGATCTATGCTGTTATCATTCCCTGTGGTATGGTTTTCCAAGGATTTTAACATTAAGCCCATGTAGCATTACGATGATAAAGATGTCTTTAGGAAGCTTTGAATCTAATAAATTATTAGTGAAATATCATTTTGGTATAGTTTCATAACAAATTAATGTTCTTTGCGAGAACACGTTCTATTCAAGAACACGTTCTATTTTGTTTAATTTCGCGAATTACAAAATGCATTGCTCTAGAGAACTTTGTTACCTGACTTCATATCAAGGACTTATAACCCAAAGTCCTATATTCCTCAAGGTTCATCGATGAAAAGGAAAGGGAAAAAAGTTTGAAGACCCAAAGTCACGGTGTTTTAAACAGATGACGGAAGCACGTTGGCTACCTGAGCAAACAGCAGTAGTTCGCATAAAAGTCGACTTTATCTCACATCTGTTTCCCTCTCTAACTCGTTAGCCATGTTCCTACTGCGATGACCATATTTTGGCCTCGATCGCGGTAGTATCATTTGGGGAATACTGGCGTAGAGTAGGCTATGTTTCGTTCGTTGGCCTATCATATTTAAAACAGAGAGAAAATGAATGTACTTTTCAAACGATAGTCCAGGGACGCCGTCTTCATAAAAAAGCACGTGCAGGCATTCAGAGTGTCAGGTGAAATACAAGTACCCCCTTTCTTTCTCTCTCTACCCCTTTCATACCACTCGGGCTTCAAATTTGCAACGATTGGTTCTGGCCCGGTTCTGATCTCTTGCAGGGGTCACCCCTCCCTGAATGAAGCAGTTGACCTATCGAAACCACCCCATTTTCTACCCCAGCATGGAATCGTTTTAACCCGTAGTTGACCCCCTATTCTCAGGGATCACGCCACTAGAAGGTGCCCTTGACTCAGGTGTGTTATGTCATGGAAGTAGGTTATGTGCGATGGTCATTAATTTTCATGGCAATGAAGAAAGAAAAAAACGACGAATGAAAACGAGTTAGAACTTTAGGTGTACACGATCTAATTTGAATCTGAATACTTTGAACATGGAGATGTTGATAGAAAACATGTGAAAAGAGAGGAAGACCAACAAGTCATATTTCTGACACCGATGGCAATGTCACATTCTGACCTCGAATCCTTGGTCACATTATTGTTTCCAAATGACGTTATGTTTGGGTCAAGGGCATGCAGAGAGACCTGGGACGCATCAATTAAAGTACGTATCAGAGCGGAGATTGATACAGAATAAATGAACAGGACAAATTGATATGAAAATTAAATTGATGACGACGATGGATGCATGTTATATGGATCGTGGCGTTTTTATTACGGGAAGTTTGGTACGGTCGGTCTCGCAGGATAAACGAACTAGCCATACTATAAGCCATGTTATTTCATCATGACCAGACGAGAATCTGCTTGATCTCGCGGAAGTTGACCTTGCTACTCGGACCTGGTATCCACTTTACCCGTTTTGAGGTTTAAGTTCCCTGATGTTATCTGATCCTCAGTAAAGACCAGAAACTGTAATTCTCAGAACACTAATTGTAGCATTACAAAGTATTTCTACCACCACCAGCAGAGTTTGGAGTATTTCCTTGTCTGTGTGTGAGGAGCATTGCAGAAAGCGTCCAACAAAACTTATCCTGTAGATCATCTGGTCTGAACTATAAAGCCTTTTTACTTCCACTCACATTTTTCCTGTAATCAAAACCGTTAGAGAAGCTCGACTCTCGATATCCGGTTCTCTCCACAATGAATAAGGAAATGTGTATGATCTGATCTTTCTGATAATACAAAGCCATTTATGGTCCTACTGTACATGCATAATCAATATCATAAATTTACGTACCGGATGTCGGCTAGGTTAGCCTTTCACATTCCATGAAACTTGACTTTCTATAGCCTTCTGACTTCCTATCTATTCTGCAGGCTTTATTCAAACAGAGTTGGAAGACATAGATATTCTGAAACTATAATCATTCATTGAACTCACATTGTCAGTTTGTCACTGCTTGGTATAACTTCTTTAAATTTTAACTCTAGTACTGACTCATGAATCGCATTTCAAAGCGCTATGTATATAGTGGAAGGGCGCTTTATATCATTAATTCATATTCATTTGAAAATTATAGAGATTTTATATTTCAAAATCACCTAAGCCTTCTTTACAAGCACATTTTGGCCGATATGATATTCCTTACGCGTTATTTTAGTCAAATGAGAGAACATTGATGAATAATAATAGCCGAATAGTCTGTTTTTATTGTTTTTTTACTTTGATCATTCGGGTAGCCTAATTACTAACTTGATCCCATACTACTGAATATAGTAGCGAATAATAATACAGTATTCATTTTTATCATGCCATAATAGAGCCATCCATTTGTCACCTGGTATAACGTTAATCAATTTGCATTATGCGGATTTTATTCAAATAGAAACATATTTTAATTTACTCTACAAGTACCAACGGCTCCTTGAATATATTGAATTAGTGACTAAGATCGGAGCGAATGTAAACTTGAATATACTGACTACTGATGGCAAGAAGATTGCAGAAACCTGTTTTTTGTAATTTTCATATAATCTACATTTCACACCTTCACAAGTAGTAAATTATTTAAATTGGGGAGGGGCAACCCAAAACGGGGGCAGTTTAAAGGGAAAGATATATTTGTTTAAATCAAAAGGGAAAAAAATGATAATTAGAACAGCATACAGATAGTTCTACAATAGAGACTTTTAGATTTGCGTGGACTGATACGTGTGACGTCCATTCAAGGCAGTGCATTAAAAGGACGTCGATCGGAGCAATCCCCATTGTATTCGTGCAAATCTTATAGTCCCTAATAGCGATGATACTTACTCAGAATGCAATAGATTTTTGTTCTTCTTCGTTTGCGAGCATGTGCCCTTAGTTCTTCGACCCATGTACCCCTAAACCACATTGTCATGTGTCCCTCACCGGAGATTATCGCCCCTATTGTAATGGAGGGGTCTACAACACTTGCCTGTGGGTTTGGCAACAGTTGCTACAAACCCATGGGCACCCCGTGAATAAACGAACAGCTTGTCAATGACTTTGGCTTTGGGGTTCCTTTTAACCCTGGGCTTATAGGACTGGTCATAGTGATTTCCTTCATTGCATTGTCTCAAGTTCATGGCCAAATGCGAGCCATATGTCAGACCCGGGAGGGAAGGGTGGGGGGAGGCGAAGAACGCGTTTGTTCTTTATTAGAAACAGTTGGGAAAAGAGGCATGGGTCACAAAAGGGGGTCGAGGTGTTACTGGTAATGTCAAAATTAAACTTTTCCTGGATTTTATACGATTTCACACTGAATTTCAAAACTACGAATAATCGTTTCACCTTAAAAAAAGGTACCGGTGAAATAAGGAATAAAAGAAAGAAAATGATAATGGGCATGGCTGATCTACAGTTCAATACAATAATATTAGACAGATTCTCTTTGGAGCTCCTTGAATGTAGTTTTCATCAGACTTTCACAATGCTGCTTAAATCTTGCTAGTCCTGCATCTATGTTGTATGTAATGTATGTATGTATAGTTTTTCTCTTGGATTGCAGTGACTTGCTTTACCCGAATATATTAAGATCATGAAGGTTAGTGATTGAAAGGTAATATTTATGATACAGGAGCTAATATGCCATGACTCACCAATCAAGAAGTGAAAGGTAATTATCTCGAGGTTTATGTCCTCAACCATTGCTCTCATCAATCTTGTACAATACGTGACAACTGAACAGGGACGTCAATACCCGATACTTGCCTTGTTTGGGTGTATAATAATTATTATTTCTATTTCTTAGATGGACTTATGCCTCAAATCGTACTTTAAGATATAAGTTTCCTTGCTTTGACCTATATCAGTGGATGGTGTGCAGCAAGCCCGGAAGAGCCCCCCCCCCCC
>BEXV01000223.1:331195-384974 GCA_003118195.1 Hemicentrotus pulcherrimus | reverse complement strand
GGGGGGGGGGGGAGGTTGTGAAAAGTTTGGGATCATTTTAAAAAGGATGAATTTAATTTTTTTGAAATCTTCGAAAAGTGCATATTTTCTCACATTCAATCTTTAACAGTAGTATTTATCAGTCGACAGAAACACACTCAAAACATATCACAAGTACCCAACTTCTAGTTACTACGGCAAACACATAACATGCCACGCCCACGTCTATACAGTACGACTCGGGGACTGGCGCGACCGTGGGCAGGTACAAAACACTGTACGAAGCAAAATATGCGATGCCAACCGCAAAGTGCCACGCCCCCTCCGCACAATACTGTCTCGGATACCAAGGTTTGTGTGCTGAGACAGCGGCCCGGTCCAATCACGACGTGGCACTGGTGGTTAGTTTGTAGGCGTTGTTTAGATATGTTCTTTTCCAGTCATACTTATTCACTATTTCTTCCAAAAATACAAATTGATCGTGACGCTCCTAGATTTACTTTTTGAGTCTATTATAATCATGACAAGGCAAAAACATCAAATTTTCAAGGGGTATGATTAATAATAGTTAACGGTTAGTCGATGAAACTGCATGCAAATTATGACAGTGTACCTTTGAACCCTAGCAGTCAGGCTATCCTGTCATAAAACCGGGGCAGTTGCATAAGTCACACACAAAATTATCGTCTTTTGAAAGGGTAAAGTATGCATTCCATACATTCTTGCCAAGCATTAATAACAAAGAAGCAAAACGAGGTGAGATAATATTATGCAGACGCTATTGTATGTGTGATTTGCAGGTTTTAAGCCCAGCACAAGTTAATCTAGGCTTGGCTAAACCATGACTAAACTCTGCATCTGCAGCTCTCAAAATAGCATGGTCCGCATTAGTATTTGCCATATTAATAGCCCTACCGTTTATTTTGAGTACAAATTTGTATAAGGCTTCTAAGCTGACTGCTCGTTTGTACCATCTTCGAAGGGGACGGACGTAATGTATACAATAATTAATTCACGGGATATCCCGGCTTTCTCTCTAACTATACCATATTTTCTTTCCAAAATTTCAAGATTGCGGACTCCCTCTGAGAAAGTAAAATCACATGATATTCGACCTGGTATCCAGACTAACTACCAGCCAAAGTTTTAGGGAGACAATATCTTGAATAGAAAGATGTCTGCATTGTTGACCTTTGAACAAGATTTTCGTTGAATCGAATGCGGGTATCATGCCAACAGTTGATGCTTGAAGAGTCGAGCTGGGTTAGTTCGTCATGCTTAGCTGATGCACAGGCCCTTGGAACCAAGGTTGTTGTTGATGTTGTTGTTGTCGTTTATCTACAGCAGATAAGCGTCTCATGTTAGTGACGTTTAAAAAAAAATCTTTTAAATCCATTTTGCTCTGAAATATGCATGACAAATTATACATGTCTTGAGCAATCATTTCAAATATCGCTGGAAATTTCGGTTCATTTCTGTTGCAGTAGCTAAATGTCCATTAGTAAGAGCGACTTACTCGAAAATAATAATTGAAGTCTTTAAATTGGCAACACGCAGTGGAAATTTACAATCTATATTTGCGTGTACAACATTAATTGGCAAGTTTATTTTTTTTATTTTTGTGCAACTTTCTTCCACATTGGTTCATTAAGCATACTTTTTTCGAAACTACGGAAGGGTATTTTGTGCCATTTGATTTAGAAAATCTGAACTGCTGTTTTTCTTTTATTTTCTGAGATAATTGAAACTTGTAATAAATTTGATAAAATATGTTGTGAAAAATCTATATATTTTTTAATCATTTGAGGTTATTCAAATATTAGAAGCACAATCATCAATGTTGCCTGTGGTCGACTTTATGTAAAGAAAGTAATCCGAACTACTTTAGTTTCAACAAATTCGCACAATGATATCATGGTAGGCCTATAAAGAGAGAGAGAGAGAGAGAGGGGGGGGGGACAGACAGACAGACAGAAATAAAGAAAGAAAGCGCCATAGAGAGATAATAGGAGTTCACGAAAAGTAAGTTTGAGACCCCACTACATGTTTATTATATTCATTTTTGAAAAGACAAATGCCTAAATACATTTTCCAATTTAGCTGAAATCAAATAAATAATACAGACATAGATTAATAGCACAATGTCCATCTTTTGATATGATATGATAAATGATGATAAAATGATATAGCCTAATTGTCCACTCCAAATTTTATTAAACCGAAACGGAAATTCTTTTTGCCCAATTGATCGTGAGCCCGGCAGCCACTGTGCAGCGCCAGATCGACGTTGCTCTATCCCTTATTGTTGAACGCCAAACAAGGTAGCAACAACTCCCATCTTTTAACGTCTTTTGGTATGACGCGGCCGGGGTTCGAACCCACGACCTCCCGGTTGTGAGGCGGACGCTCTTCTGACTGAGCAAGGACGACATTGAAGAATCACTGTTGCGGAAAGGATCTCAATATTCCTGAATTGAGACGAGGCCTTGATTTGACTCCATTATAATCTCCATATACACATCTGGTTCCTAATCTTCATGTATATATGATAAAATAAAATTTGATTTGAAATAACTATACTGCCTGCCCTTCATATTGAAAACGTAGCGATCTTGTTTTTCCCGTTTTAGCGTTTTCCTTTTTTTTTCTTCAGAACTGATCACGCATTGACCTTGTCTATTTTGCCCTTCATACGACGGCAAGATAATTCATATTCGTGATCTCTTCTCTCTTTCTCCCTCTCTCTCTCTCTCTCCAGCTCCCAGTGGCACAATCTCTCTCTCCCATCTCTTTTATTCTTTCCTTTTTTATCTCTCTCTCTCTCCCCATATCTCTCTATCTTTCTTTCTAACTTTGTATTTTGTACATAATGCAGATTCTCACCAGTCTCACCTTAGCGGAAGAATTTTACTGCTGTAAATTACTTGAAATTTGGGGCAAAGAATCCATTTTGTCGAAATTGTGACCAACTGCATTATGGTATATTCATCATTCCTCAATGAAAATGTACTAATATACTTGATGAATAAATTCAAATTCTATACAACATTTTTTCTTTCCAGAAAAAAATAATGTGAGCTATTTTTAGACAAAATTAAAATAGTTTTCATCATGATACCCGTGCCTGTCTCATGATTGGTGCTTTTAGATGTAAATAAACAAACCTCCATCTTGGACTTTCATCATCCGAATTGACACAGTTGACAAATCCAGGTCAAGTTTGGATCAAGTATTTTCTCACATTATCTTCTGTTAATAAGGGTTCCAGGAACGAATGCACTTTGCTCCACATTCTGCCAGAGTCATCGTTGTTACAGTATACAATATAAATAGAACCGATGATAGGTAACCGAAGTTCACTCCTTATTGTTACCTGTCCCGTGCGATGTCATCAAAATTTTCCGCTGAATATGAAATTGGTGTAAACAATGTATTTATGGGCGAAAATATGAGTAAAAAGAGAGTATACACATTCCCGGTTCAAAATAGATTTGAGTTTATCCTCTTTCATCACAACCAAGGAAAGAATATTTCATAACAAACTACAATATTGATGATGGTCTTTGGTCTAAATTCTATAGAGGTTATTTTCGGCAATTTCGCGAAGTAATGGTGATTTTCTTATATGAGTGTGCCCCCCCATACATTTGTTTTGCTCCTCGATCCCTAAACTGGGCCCACACCCCTGCGTAATAAAATAACAGTGACCCGTCTGTCCATCCACCTTTAAATTATGTCTTTGTCGGTTGAGGGGAAGGGCGAGGGCAAACACCAGTCCTTATAGTTATGATCTGAGGCAACACAGCTGATGTAAAAATCATTGGACGACCCCCCCCCCCCCCATCCCCTTTCAGGCATGTATAGTGCCTGCATGAGGAAGAGTAGAGAAGTAGATCCAGAGTACCCTTCTCCTACAAAATTGGAAACATATTGCCTCATTCAAAATGATTTTAAAGCCCAGGAACAGTGTTGGTAGCAAAAAGAAAATTGGAATAAAACGTCTTTTTTTTTTTCTTTCTTTTTACATTCATCTACTCGTATGAAAACGAATATAGCACTACGTCGGTTCCGAGGCCTCGGATATAACTCAACACCAAACAGGCTTATCATATTTTCTGTGTCATGGAGGGGGCAATATTTATAACTTGATATTTGATTTGCCGCTGGGTGTCTGCCAAGTTGAATGGGAGGCCATTGCCATTGTGACATGGTGCCATCTTATTTATGTCAATAAAGTTATAGATGTTGCTAAAGGAAGTGATGCAAAGTATCCAGTATTTATAGCACAGAATAATCCTCTTGAATATTGCGGGTGTGTTGGATTGTTTGGCTGAAAGTGCTGATGTGGACACATCCATTGATGATTGGCAACAATATAGAAACAAGGTCAACGGTGCTGTATAAAAGTTTTTGTAACAAAATAGCATTATGACTAAATCAACATAAAAAATACACCAATAGCCAAAAATATCTTGTATCAATATCGATTTTTAATATTATTTTGTGAAATATATATAAATAGAATATGTCTAAGAATATTTCCTGAAAAGATGTTTGCATATCCGTGCCAGTCAGAAATAGTATGGCTTTGAGATTATCAGAACTCAAATAATGACAGAGCACAATACTGGTATAATCGTGATAATATTCAGCCGTGTACTTTAACCTACAAAACCTGACCAAAATATTGACAAGTTTTGGTGCTCTGAAGCCGTATATAGTTGGACTGTGACTACTGGTTTTTACATGAATGTTCATGACAACGCAAATATTATCTAGGATGTGATGGTTGAGTCCATATTGTCAAGTTTGCAATGTTCGGTCACGGGGTATTGTATTTGCAAACGGGTGAATATTCGGATTAGTTTTCACGAGGTTTTCGTCTATTTTGGGGCGACGACGCAATATAGGGAAGGGCGTCAATCCAACTTTTAGGAGGGGAAAGGGCAAACACATTTTATTAGAGCACCCCCCCCCCCTCAATGACATACCTAGAGAGAATTATGTACACTGTACGGAAAGAGAATATATCGTCATTTTATTAGTTATTGTTTAACTTTTTATGGTTAGTGAGAGGCGCCGGCCGAGGGATTTCTCTTTTCGTTCAATATACAATGCATAGTCATGTGAATTTGACGCTATTGTAAGACAGAGCCTTATCATTCGCGCCACATGATTTTATAGAAATATCTGAAAGGCAATGATAATCATAGGTGATTGATGGACTATTGTTCATGGTCAAAATAGATTGATCTGAATTTCATTATCGTAAGATAAGCTGTAATTTGTAATTTCGGCTTTGTTTTATATTCCCGGGGAAAAGACATCTGTGGTCAGTTTTGTCTACGCCTATGCAGACCAACCAAGAAAGCCTGATAAAGCTGGCGGGATTCACTCATGTCCCCCCCCCCCACGCGCCCCCATCTGACAATCCTGGATACGCCCATGTAATAATGTCTACTGCTGACAGTTAGACTGACACTTGATAATAATGGACATAATCTTGAGAGGAAACTTGATAGGAAACACAACGTGAACAAATCATCAAGGTCCGAGTGTTACACAACCATATAAGTACGGTCACTGGCCCAACTTCTAGTCTTTCCCGTTCGGAAGTCCTGGACTACCGGTAGGGATCTAGGACCTTCCTGTAACAGAGGGCCCTGCCAAAAGATTAACTGAACTTCATCTGAACTGCACGAACTTTAGACCATTCTCTCACACGTACTTTTCCATGCATTGCAGTATCGCGTGAGAAAATATTTCGGTCTGTTATTGAAAACATTGCTTTTTACATTTTTTTGTACGGGGATTTCATTTAAATATACGACCTTGCTTTTATGATAAACTTGTTTACGAACCATTGTGGTGACATTAGATTATCACTCACCTCACAGTGCACCGTATACAATGTCAAGTGTCAAGTAAGCACATGCAGGCAATGATTTTGAAGTTCAAATGTATGTGCTTATCATAGATAGGGGGTTATTTTATTCACAATGCTCATATTAGAATATAAATCCATTTTCTTATTACTCTACCACTAGATTATATACATGGGTGTCACAGAGAAAGTAAAATCGGGTACTTAATCCATATGATATTCATCGATTGTTTTTAGCAGAAAATGTTGACTCAAATATCTAATTAAAAACCTTATATATTTTGGGGAAATACTGTAGGTGGAATCCTATGATGATGATGATTTTCACCCGGTGTTTGTTTTAGTCTTATGATATGATTGAAAACCACATGTTCAGCTTTTCATCATTGGAGTGCGATAAGGTAGGAATCATGTGAAATTCGCCTCAATTTGATTGGAATGAATTGTTTTCTTTGACTACAGCAAGTTGGGATTTAAAAAGAAAATACGACTTTGAGTCAATTTGCGATACTATGGTTTCTTTCACTAAAAAGTTATGATATATAAAATATATATATCGACTTGGAATCACAAAACTATTTTTTTTTTCTTTTGCAGATGAAAAAAAAAAGAGAGAGACCAATGCAAATACTTATGCTGGTCTATATTGAAAATGCCTAAAATGCTGCTTCAGCTCATGTAAAGTACATGGCTAGAGTTCAAATACGCGATTGTATAAGACCAGACTTTTTCGCTCTCCCTGCATGTAATCAGACGTTGCAGATTTGGGGTAGAATTCGCGACATAGGCAGAAAGAAAATTGATTCCAGTAAAAAAAAAAAAAAAATGAAAACAGACTCCCACGCAATAGACACAGAGACCGTATGGTGGGAGAATCGTTGGTGTAAACAGACTGCAGTCTAAGTCGTGGCAGTGACAACTTTGAAAATTATGAATGACATGAAGCGGTTTAAAGGTTTGATTATTTTTCTTGTCGATATGGTATAATTTTAGATAATATCTGGTTCTGTGTTTTGGGCAAGGAGAAGAAGGTAAACAGGAGGAAGATCTGGAAAGGAATGAACTATATGGAGAGGGGTTGTCATGAAACGGAATCACGTCTTATATATTATAATCATGTAATCATCATCCAGTTTAATCTCGTTTTCTGCTTCAGGTATGAATTTCAAGGTCATCATGAATGATTTTAATGGTGGTAAAAACTCCTTCAGTATCATTTTCCCACGACACTCTACATAATTTATAATTGATTTAATTGGACTGAATGAAATAGGTCTCTTTCTTATATTTGTCTTACCATATGCCTATTTGTGGCTTGTATGTGTACAGAGACCTTCGTGAATATAGTCGCATTATTAGCATTATTATAGGCGTATGTATAGCGTGTGTCTATTCCTTTCCACTTGCACCGAATTATTTATTCATACCATTCATAGACTAAATTTCGTCCCAAGATAATCTGATCATCCCTAACTTCGTTTAAATAGCAACATCCTAAATTTGTTTTCCAGAATTAGTTTATTTTTATCATTATCATTCATAGATATCAGTTTTGGTTTTTATCTTTTAGAATTAATTATCATAGTGATTATGAAAAGTTACAATATCCTCGTGTCAAAGCCAACATTATCACAACCACCGCCGGGCGCCGCCACCACCAGCAACGCCATCACCACCACCGTATGCCAGCGCGATAAGTTAACGATTATTCATGGCTTATCATGATTGTGCATGATTGTCTTCACCCATTGTCTACCACATAATGAGAAGGAAGACCCATCGTAATCATCACACCCAAAACCACGTTATATATATATATAGATCAGGAGTCGGGACTATCATCTATTTGTCTCTGTCATTCGGTCACAGCACAATATGCACGGTCAAATGAACTCCACTAATATTCTGCATCATCATCGTCATCGTTGAATTTGTCTACCATGCACCGCGAAAAACAATATTTTGTGCCCGAGGTCAATCATAATAATAACCTGCAGTTCACCGCAAGTGCTCTGATCTACTTTGGACGTATTTTTAGTTTTTTCCCACTTCTTGCTCTCTCTCTCTCTCTGTTTCTCTCTGTTTTTATCATTCAGAAGATTACCTGTATGAATTGAACCCATAATTTTGAGTAGATAACTACTGTCACGTTCAAACCCAGGATGCAGTCTGTCCTACTTTCGTTCGCGCCTCGATGAATACCAATCATGGTGAAAAACGTGTCATAATTCAATAGATGAAGGACGTCCATACATCATAACAATGATTGTCTCTCTCTCTTTCTCACACACACACACACACACACACACACACACACTCTCTCTCTCTCTCTCTCTCTTTCTCTCTCTATCTCTCTCACACACACACTCTCTCTCTCCCTCTCCCTCTCCCTCTCTACCTCTCTCTCTCTCTCTCTCTCTGTCACTCTCTGTCCCTCTCTTCATCCCCCTCTATTGATCGTGTTTTCATTCATTTTAATATTTCTTTGTATTGCAGGAATGTGGCCAAGGGTGGGTCGGGTTTTTAGCCGTGCACTCTGTATGCCCTCGTGAGAAAAGCGAGAGAGGAAGAAGTACACATGTACATCCGTACGATTTCACTGGTTCCATGTGGAGCAGATATGTGAAGGTCCTTGATCCGAGACGTGACCACTGAACTCGCTGTCACGCTGTGTAAACGTGGTCAAGAACGAAACAGACATACGAGAGGAAAGGGGGGGGGGGGGGCAGAATGGAGAAAGAGAAAGGTCGAGACATGGAGCGGCAGAGAGGATGATACAACGAAGAGGAGATAGAGACCGAATGGGGAAGAGAGAGAGAGAGAGAGAGAGAGAGAGGGGGGGCGGGGGGGGGCATGGAGCGAGATGTAGAGATACAGCTTAGAAGTTGAAGAAGAGAGGTGAATAGAGGTTTGGGAGAGAGAAGGGAGGGGGGAAAGATGTTTTCTTTATTGCTGTTACTCCATTGCTCTTGTCCTTCCCTTTCGCCCCATCTCTTCTTATCCTCTATTTCTCCATTTTGAATTTCATTTGCATTTATACTATAAAATAGCTCCTCTTTAAAAGCGAATAAAATATTGCTGCTATAATTTTTTTTTTCTCGTACGTATAGAAACTATGTCGTGTGGTATAAGTTTACATAAGTGTCCATGTCCTCAGCAAATATCGTACTAAAGTAGGCCCCTTTTTCGTACACGTATACGGAGCTTCTTGATTACATCAGAATATTTTAATCAATTGCACAATTATTATTATGAACGTCATAGTGGGGACAAATCAATACACAACCCGATGCGATGAGAAATTTGTTGTTCTTTCGCCAAAAAAAAAAAACGCTTGGAATTATCATGGAGTGATAGACAAGCGGGGCGATCATTTTCATCTCGTTTATCTTTCTATTTGACATACGAATGAACATGATACACAAAAGATCCTTGTCTCCTATTCATTAAAGTGTCTACATTAATCTTAGACGTAATATTGTTGTGTTTGGAGACTGAACTTGGTGAACAGTTTTGGAAGTAGAAACAAAATTAATGAAAGTCGTTTCTCAGCAAGCATTGGCCGACATCATTAACAGAGGTGATTTTGTTTTAAACATGCAATATTGGCATTTTACTAATTGCAAGGAAACTGGAAGTGGTAAAAAAGATGTACTTACATTACAAGCCCCACATTAGAAACTAACTCTAAGGTTTGAATGTTTATCACATCAAATTAAGCGAATACATTCGACGCCATTTTACAATTTACATAATGACGTTGACATTAAAACGACATATTTTGTTGTTAATACAATTATCAGTTTCTTTAGTTTCTTTTCCCTAGAGCCCCCGATCGTTATTCCAATTTGATCTCTTTTATTAGGGTGTGGTGTGCTCACAGGGTTGGGTCATGATCCACTGTTTATCAGATAATATTCAGGACTAGTATGAATAATTCCAATTTGCTACCCCAAATCAGCCACATTCACGACATATTATACATTTCAAACCTTTTATATAAAGGTTTGTTTGCGTTTGATTGTGTTAAACATAATTACAGCATGTCGCAAACGGTATAAGTAAACATTTCATTTATATTTTTTTAATATTATGAAAAAATTGTTATATTTGCTCTTTTTCATATACTCGTTTATAAACTCCAAACTCGCCCGCCAATTTATTTCATCATCAGAATTCAAAGTTCATAACCTTTTTAATGTTTTTCTGTTCAAACACACTTTGTGGAATACGCAAATCACACAAAAGGTGTTAAGCAAGAAAAAATTGTTTCCCCAAACAATCGATTTTTGCATTGATTTTTGCATGTTTGGCGCGTGCTCCGAGCGCCGGAAGGTACCACCCATGCTGATTATCGGAAGTTGCAGAAGATAATACTTTATTTTTTAGTCCAACGAAATTATTAATCTTTTTGTTGACGTCACTCACAATGTACGGAACTGTCAACCTCCCACTGGAAGAAAAGCGTTGTTTTGTTCTGTAAATAAAACAATATCGTATAATTTGATAAGATAAGTGGTCATGGTGACGCTCAACGATGGGGTGGGAGAAAGTAAAGAATGAATGAATGAAAGAAAGAAAGGTAAAGGCCTATTTAGACTGAGTGTTGTGTCAAAAAGTTGTCGTCATAATAATAACATCCCCCCCCCCATTCTCAAATTATGAGCAACGACATCATTCGCTCCTCATACCTGTTTTCTGACTAACTTGTAATTCAAACAGTTGCATTTCTCTGAGTCTAATGAAGTTTCTAAATTTTATCTATGCTAATAGTCTCATTCTCTATTTTCTTAACGTCTATTTTTAACTCTCTGAATAAGTTGATCAAATTCTGATATTACTTTAGAATTGAACAGAACACTAATCACTGCATGGGTATACCATGGACCTTATGTAGGGTCCATGGGTATACCAATGTTAGCGTCCACGAAAGCAGTTCGCTAAAACGTCGACGGTATAACGATAATACCGAGCAATGTTGTTCATCTATACAGAGTGAAGTTTTCCTCCCCAGGGCTGCTGAGTCAAATCAGACTTCCTTTCGAAGCAAAAATTACTGGTATACCGTCAAATTAAAAACAAAGGCTCTCTTTATTTTGCTAGACAGAGTGCACAACATTGCCCTCTCCGTGAACCCTCAACCTTCGTCTTAAAACTGTCCACCATCTACCAAGGTTCCGTCAAACGGAAGTCTTCAACTATTCTCTCAAATTCGCCAGATCCCGCTTTCGTCGCGTGCCCGTAATTAAAGGATCAATGGTGATTGGATTTGGGAGATAGGTGGAGGCGGGACCGACTCGGCTGGCGAACAGCCGTAACGACAGAAAATTTTCTTAAAGGTTTGATCACCCTTTGAAGTCCTAACAGCAACATATTCAACGTATGTCATCAAGAACGTCAATGACGGCGTTATAAAATCGCAGATGAACGATAAGATAGACCTTTTTTTTAAAGCAGTTTCTAAAATTCTCTTTTGGATGCAGTTGAAAGAATAAACTCAAGGACAACAGAATATGTGTATGAATGGTAGTCGTTAGTATATACCAATTAAATGTCGGACTTCACACGTGAGGTAGTTGTAGGCCTTAACGCCCATGTTTGATAAATACAACACTAGCTCTATAGATTACATGATATAAGTCAGATGATTATTTTTCTAGCGAACAATGAGTGAACAAAATTTGTTTGACAACAGTAGCCTACTATTTAAACCTATATAAGGGCGGGCTAAGGCCAAGGTACAGACACAGACTATCAAATAATTCCTTTAATTTTTAGGTAGCCAGGTTTTGTTTACACCGGCGTTTCACAGTGTTCCATCGTGTAATGTAATAATTCCGCTGCTGCTGAGACTGAGAGACGAAAAAATCCGGAAAGAGATAATTTCGGGCACTTTATATTAATGGCACAAACGGTGCTTCTATTATTAGAGACAGGAACAGCTGAATTTTACTCGTAGCAAGAAGTTGCTGGTATTGGTAACTTCTTGCTCGTAACCAGCGCAGAGTTGATGGCAACAGTGCAAAGCTGACTGCATCCTGGCTGCAGGAGAGGTATATGTAGCCCGGTCTATATTCACAAATGCACTTTTGTCTTTAACAGGTACCCTGAAGCGACCCCATTCCCAAATTTTCCTTTTCTGTAAGTTGCTGCAAGTCTGACTAAAATGATACATATTATTATAGGGTGCATTTTCTCTCCAATCTTGGCTGATACTTAGTTTTCAAGGATGTACCTCCGATTCTACTCCTAGTCCTACACAATTAACGCATAGAGTTCAATTTAAATAATGATAAATTACCAGGAAAATTGGTTATCTGAAGACGACATTGACTGGTCGTAAACGCTAAATAAAGCGATGAACTGGCGATAACTTCGAGTAGAAAAGAGCATTATGTAACAATCCAGGGTCTCATCTCTTCGCAATATGCTAGTCTGACTTCCAACTTTCCTCTCCTTGTTCATGTTTTCTCTGTACTAGTGTCAGTATACCTGACATTATTTATGTTTGCCTAAAAGGAAATAGTAACATCAAATTGAAAAAAAAAATGTGAATAAAGAACTTGACTCGTGCCTTGATGGCACAAAAGCCTGTGAAATAAGAAAATCCGCGCATTGAGTCTTGACATTTTAGACTAGTCTATTACACAAGCCACTTATAGGGGTCATTCGAGGTTCAACACAATCAGGCCGTCTATTGACTGGTCTTGCATAATCGCCGTCCATTTCGGACAATTATTCTAGAGCCTGTAAGAAGTTACTTCGTAATATTTCACGTTGCATAATTTTATACGATTTACCCGGAATCCTATATGCGGGCTTTCAAAACTTCGAGGTGAAAAGGTCATTAGGTCCAATCAGTTTCGAAAATCTGTTAAAATTAAGCTATTCACCACCGCGATTAAACGATGACCGTTGCAATGGTTCCAGAAGTTATAAGGGTTCTCGAAGTGGGAGCTGGCTATTGCGTGGGGGCAGTTGAGGGCACCAAACTCGTAAATCGAGCCCCCATAGCCCCTCCCCTAGGCCTAGGCGTTACCCTATCAAAACTGGGATACATTT
The DNA here is from genome assembly GCA_003118195.1 of Hemicentrotus pulcherrimus. Taxonomy (NCBI): domain Eukaryota; kingdom Metazoa; phylum Echinodermata; class Echinoidea; order Camarodonta; family Strongylocentrotidae; genus Hemicentrotus; species Hemicentrotus pulcherrimus. The sequence goes on along the minus strand of BEXV01000223.1, from coordinate 372,049 downwards.
CAGGAGACAGGTGGCTAAATAATGCACGTGGTTTAACTATTAAACAAGTAATGACGAAAGGAGATGATTAATCAAATAATTAAAGTACGTCAATCGATGATTTTGGGTGATTTTCGAGTGCAAAAGTCTTATAGGTTAGAACAAAGCTGACCATAAAATTACTGATTGTGGCTGAACATCGGGGCGTCTGAAAACTTGAGTTCATTTTCACTTCACTCAAAATTTGTCAATTCCCAGACTACGTCTCATTCATAAATGAGTAACATATCAACGCAGATGACTGTCTTGAACTATATTTAAACACAATCAGCTAAGAATAGAATTATCATCTCGTATCAATAACCGCGGCTTTGTGTACGTGTACGAGGAAGATTTGAAAAAATGAGACGGTTTGTTCGAATTTTTGTTGAGGCGGAGAACAAAGAAGTCTTTCCTAATCCTGGAAAAGGGAGATGGGTTCATTTTAACGGGAGCCCAAGATGGGTGTCTTACTAAGATTTCCCTTGTCTTTGGTCTATATTTATCCCGAAATCAGTTGGTGGTTCATGGGTTGGCGTGTCTATTCTGGGCGAGACCTGTGTGAGAGCCAACATGGAAAGCAAATATTAGGCGGAGCATTGACGTCATAAAGCGAACTATGGTAGGTCTGTTTCTTCTATCTCTATAGCACTGGATATCAACAGGTGTCTTTGTCCGGACACTGCGCCCTCTTATGAAGGACTTCTTTCTCTAGTTGCCTAGCCATACAGAACAAGACCTGTCCTCGATTTTTTTTTAAACTCCAAGAGCCTGCAGCGTAAGAGGATCAGAAGTGAATAATAGAAAGTTTCAAGTTAAAAATGGCTAAAATGCCCGACCTTAATCCCTCTCTCTAACAGTAGTCTAAAGTGATTAGAAGACCATTTTGTGGAATTATAGAGTGGATAATTAAAAGTGAACAGTTTGTTACTTATTAAATTGATTTCATTTTATGTATTCTCTCCCTCTAACGATCAAAAAGCTATTGAGGAAGCTTAAAAAACAAATCATTGAAAATGATCATTTCTAACTAACTAAAATGATTCCATATGTCTTTACTCTTTCTATAATTGATTATGATTGAATTGTAAAAGAAATTATTGAATTGACTGATTTATATGTCTCTCTTTATGATAATTAGGGTATTCGATTTTTTTTCCTGGTCTTTCCATACCATTGATCTATTTTCATATAAATAAGTCATTCTTAATAAGTATATAAAAGAAAACAGTATTACTAATACCAGATACAGACAATGTTATGCATACAGTCTATATATTATGGTTGATGATTGCTTTCCAAAAATGATAAAGCACTGAAAAAATCAATTTATTACGTGTACCTAGGAGCTACTAATATCAATAAAGAAGTATACAGCAGACTTGGGGACAAAGGTTCGACATTGTAACACTTTCATAGCTCCATATTTCCTATACAATGCTTTTCTTTTTAAAGAATCACAAATAAGTTATCCATACTTCCGTCACTTTTAAGACGCTTAGGAAGTTTCGAGCTTTATACTGTACAACTGTCATGCCCTTTCCTTGACCCAGCACACTAATTATTATGTAACAAAAGCTATCTATAGATGTCTTTTAGCATATGATTTCAACCTGGTATACCATTAATGTTGGCAAGTGCTCTTCCGCCCTTGAGAGCCTAGTTTGACATAATTTAACATAAGATAGAAAGCTGAGGGTACTTAGTGAGTACAAATAGATAATAAGTACACTTTACTGAGAATCCATAAATTGGCAAGATGCTTACCAATACAATCATTATGTTAAAAGCCTTGGAAGGTTATTTTGGCTGGTATACGAAATAAAATGATATCCGACTGGCTTAAAAAGAGATAATGCATCCGTTTCAAAGAATATGAATTCTGATCTGGAAAGCAAACCCGGGGCATACTTTGTTCTACAAAGTGGACCAAACTTCCGACAATCATCAATCAAAATGATTTTAATGATAAGCGAAATTGTATCACATTGTTCAATAGATAAGTGATTAATCGAAAAGATCATCTAACCATGTCCATCAATCTTCTTTGTTGTGTAACGGCATTTATGGTAACCATGCACATTATTTTCCTCTCCTATCAACATGAATGAGAACCCATTTGATTTTGTTAGAGGATTGGCACGTGCGTTACATATTTCAATGACTTAATGTCTCTGCAAATTCTATTGAAATTGAATTTCTATTTTACGATGTCGTTGCCCTAATGTTCATTATCTGGTCATCCGCCTGAGAGCATGGAAGGTCGAAGGCATGTTATGGAGTGGTTATCAACTGGAAATCGTTATGATGTAATCGGCAACATAATGGCGTTGTTATCCATTAAGTAGCCCCCAGCATATTTTCATTTTCTTTTCATTGTATCATTACAAACGCCGGCCAGTCTCAAGCATGTGTATAGGACATGCAGAGTTTACCAATCGATCGGAGGTTATTTCTCTCTATCATCAGATTCCCACCACGTGGTTTTAGGAAGGAAGTGAAGGCACCTGTATCCGACCGTCTGTTTTTCAGCTTTAGTAGAAACAGCTAGCCTTACGCAAATAACTGGTAATGACGGCGGTGGTATTCCTTGGTTTATTTCCTATCACTAGTCTTGTAGGTCTTCCGATTCGAATCCCTTCTAAAATAGAATCAGGAAACATATTCAAATTGTCCTTGATTCACATTTTCAAAACAGCAAAGGTCTTTCACAGATCAAAGTGATACAGTAGCCTACATCGTTGAGGGCAACAACCGGGTGATCGGTGTCTACATTATAGGTCTAAATTGGTAAGGAAAGTACATCTACAAAATAATCATCCATGCAGGAATTGTCTTTTCTGTGAATACATTCCTTACACGAAAATGTCCACCCCCAAATTTAAGTTTGGCACGCGATATGTTCATGTTATGAATAATCGACACGCCACGATACCTATGCTATTTCCGGTCCACTGCTCAGCATGCTTGTCGGACCACGTGGTATTGGTGAATATTATCAAATACCACAGCCTTTTGTTTGAGCCATCCAGACATCCGATTAGATTCAATAGTGATTCGCGCCATAAATACATACCAATCTACAACGCATTGGTCGTTGTTATTACAATACGATGGCACTATTGTAATTGTTGCCCTAAAATGTGACATCCTAATTGATGCATTTTAACTCAGGACATGTTTCGCTGAACAGAAAGAGATTAAAATGCGACATAGGAACTTTTACATGTATTTTCGAAAAGATTACCTTCCTAATCAATTTGTCAATCGAAAAAAATTGGCCACTTGAACTCGAAGTAACACTGCAGATAGCATATACTCAGAACATGTTCTATTCATAGGATGCATATTGCATAAATAGGGCCTATCCTCATATTTTTCACAAATTTATATGCGTGACAATCTGTAGTCCAAAGCCTAGGGTCAGGTGTTAAAGACTTTCATTTTGAATGAACAAATCAGATATTTCCACTCCTCACCATGTGCTCGAAGTCAACATGACGATCGTCCTACTTCCACAGCCACGTGGTCGAGATCTCAGCCATGTGATAGATCGCAATCCGATTCTTTCTTTTCAGAGTACAAACTACCCGCTATTAGACTCCTTTATTGTCCCCTGTGGACTTTTTTGAAATAGGTTGCACGCAGAAGGGGGCTGACTGAGCGCGCTTTAATAGAAATTTGCTGCTTTTCAAATAAAAAGGGACAGGAAGTTCAAAGTTAACGGTATGAATGGGAAAGGTGTGTGAGAGGTCACACCACCGCAGCGCCAAACGCATGGGTTCCCCTCTCTCTCTGGGTCTCTTTCAGCGGCCAAAAGTTTGTGGACCGTTGAACTTGTGCAGTTTAGATTGGTGCTTGAATTAAAAAGCCTCTCCAGGAATTTAGTGACTTGGTATTTGAAGTCCAATTATGAGGGGAAGGTGTTTTCTAAAATTGTTTCATCATCAGGTTCAATAAAAAAAAGGTCTAACATAATTATTATCCAAGGTCTAAATGGATATTGAAGCATTGCGCATTGAATGAACGTAGAGAGTTAGATCGTTTAAGGGTGCAATAATTAATTTCGTTATCATTACCAATAATTCATAATTATCTAAATAGAATATAAATATATGCAAACTTCATTTCCCAGTGGAAATCTACATCAGTGCTGCTGCTCATAGGCAGGTAGGTCTATTAGTATACTGACAATGATCCTTGTTCCTTGAGACTTCACACGTACATGGGCTCCAGGCCGTAGCAAATCGTTCGATCACCACCACCATTTTTCAAACTTTGGCGCGGGAAACTAATAATCATTCATCAATAATCAAACAAAATGATACAACAAAGTTACAGAGAAACAGAGTGGGAAATTATCCTTGTTTACTGGTAGAAAAACATAAGGAAATCGATTTTTGGCAATCGATTCCGCATTCTTGAGTTTCCACCAAAGAGGTTACATAACAATAACCCCCCTAGACCTACGTTTAACCCCTCTCACCTGGATTATAGAACCGCAAAACCTATTCAAATCTATCCTGCTCAGGTATGCGCGCGAAAGGGCGTTCACCGATGTAAAGATGGGAGCTGTGGGTCAACTTTCGGTCAGCGGTATAGGGGTAATCACTGTGACCCTCTTCTTTTTCACGGCTTCATCTTCTCTACACAAAAACTTGGCGAAATAATGCGATTAAAATAAGATTATCTGTGAATATCGGCCAGACAGACGAGGACAGATGATAGTAATATAATTGACTTTTGACAGGTAGAGGCAACTCCCTCACTTATGTAAAATTATCACACCGTGGCGGACTATTTTACTTTTCTTTCAGAAAGAAATAAAAAGACGAGGAGGTCGTCTGTACTCTGTTTGCCTTTTTCGGAACAAAGTTGAAAGAAGAATTTCAGGGAAAGTTGAATTCTTATATACGCCTACGTAAAATATTGACGTGCAAATTATTCCCTTTTCCCCTTCTAAATCAGAGTTATTCAATCCAAATGTGAAGAGGTAAGGAATGCGATTGACTTATTTCACACTCATGACATTCATTGACATTCCTGTAGTTTTGTCTACGTATCGAAGCAGAAAACAAATATTTGATAGATTTCCCTCAGACTCTAAAATCAGGAGTAGAAGCGGCATCGTCAAACTTGTCATGGGCATGCTATCTTACATTATTTTGTTGACTTGCATTTGCATTATGATAATTATTATGATTAATTCATTTATGCCTCAATATTTGGGAACAATATTTACTTTTTCATCATCAGATTTTCTTGAGATCCGAGATTATGTTTGTACAATTTTGAAGACTTAACCAAAAATTGTACATGTATAAAGTAGAAAAGGTGGTTATAAGGGCCCTTTTAATGCACAAAAGGTGCTTTATATACCAAACAGTCTATTTTTAAGAATCCTGAAATTCCAGAAAGATTTTTTTTTAAAGGGGGAGGGATGTTGTTCACCGTGCTCATTGTCCCCAAAAGACAACTGATCATCAAATCCGGACTAACTCCTTCTTGACCCCTCGTCCTTTGTCTCCTGATGTGGGGTCCAAAAAGGAGAAGTGGCCCTTTTGTATCATTTCTAAGAAGAGAAGAAAAGTCTGGTATTTATTCAGAACCCACCCAAAAGTTATCTAGTCAATTTACCTGCATACCACCATCAAATCATCGCTTTCTCGATTAAACTCTAATGATGAAATGTATTTGCTATTTTTTTTAATTGCCTGCAAGCTTCAAAATGTATATACCTGGTCGAAATCCTCTCAGAAGTTGGGGCTCAGACATTTGCTCCGGGCTTTATTTATTTTCGTCAAAAACATGACATTCATGGGGTGTGGGGTTGGTGTTAGGGTTGCAACTGGGTTTTAGGTAAGGTTAAGGGGTTAGTGTCGCTTTTAGTTCATCAGGGTTAAACTTTCGTGTTTAGCAATAATTGTCACAGGAGCAAATACCGCCAAGGAGGTGTGTCTAAGCATGGAGATAATCTCCATGGTCTAAGCATGCATGGTCTAATAAGGTCCTTGGTATCGCACACCTAAGTTGAATGGTGCAGTAATGTTTCTACTGTCCTTTTCAAACATACATTCTCAAAGAATGATTTAAAAACGATATAAAGCATCTCACCTGGTACAAACGAAATGACAAAATTAACCAAATGTCGTCAATTTCAAGGTTATAATGTTACACACACACACACACATTATCTCCCTTTGTCACTCTCTCTCTCTCTCTCTCTCACACACACTTTTACTTCATACACAATGTACTTCAATCAGAGAAGCAATTTAAGTTTCAGACAACAGACTGTTACACCCTATAGTTGTTAATCATCTCCAGTGAGAATAGTCATACAATGCCTCTGATTACAAGTCAAGGCAGACAAAAAACAATAAGCCGACTGCTCGATCTCGAATCCCTGCAGCCGGATGCTTCATGCATACTAATAAGCTACTTATTATTATTCATAATGTGGAAGCTGGTAATTAGTGGATGTCAACTAAAGTGGCGTGGGTGCAATTAGAGGTCACAACATTGCCTGCCTACCCTAATATTTTTCCTCTCCCTTTCTTTCCATCTCCTTCCTTCGTAATCATTCATTCTCATTCCGTTACTTTTTCTTTTTTAATATGCGCAGGGAGATGGGAGAGATCGATAATCTTTTTTTCCCTAACCACCATTCGAATAATTATTAAAATTAAAATTTATTCAGCATTATCTCAAAGATAGGAGCTATACAAAGCTATCTCAATTTGCCCTTTGACTGTCTATAAAGCCCTGCATCATAATGCTCATTCTGTCTCTGTGTCGAAATCTCTTCCTCCATCATCTACTCACTCGCTACTTTCACTTTCCCATGCATACACATTACACTGTCTTTAATTCATATCTATTCGCTAATCTCATGTTTGGCACGTGCCGCCTAATGTTGACGCGACGCTGCCGCCTCGCTCCCATCTCCCCGTCTCTCCATTCTCCAAGAGATTTACCTTAATTAATGCATTTCGTGTCACTAATTAAGAAGGCTTAGCATATATAGTGCTCATGTCGTGCGGATATATGCCACTTGAATCATGGAGTTCATACCGGGGTTATGCAAAGTAGAAGCATGGAGATAGAAGCATAATGTATACGCCAAGCATCTATTGCTAGATCAATATTACAGGGGAGCTTACATGGATGACTGTGACAAGCCCATGTTCCTTAACATTATTTTTTGAAAGATGGTTAACGTAAATAAATAACATTTGTAAACAATCTCATTATTATTTTGATTACCATGTGGAAAATAAACGACCGATCTTGTTAATTTCAGTTAGTAACATTTTTTCACCGAGACGGTTATCTTAAAAGACAAGACAGTGAACAAACTGGTGCTAAAATTTGACTTTTTGTAGCGTCATCAATACTTACTAATTTGTGGTCAAAACATTGATATTTTTCAAACTCGGTTCTTTGAGCACGGCGTATATTGAAGTATGGGTTTAGATCTCTGCATTATTTATTTATTTATTTTTGAATTATTTATTATTTTCTACCTTAGTTTCTTACACTTCATTTTTAGTGAGCAAGGGTCCGCTTCGGAGAAGACATTCAATATTAATACAATCTAACAGTGGTGCAGATCTCATTCAACTTTTAACATGTTTGTTGTTATGAGTATTTCATAATAATGATTCTTCTATGTTTATAAACAGCACGACGCACTTTATCTCGGAACAGGCTGCGCCTTCAATCTGTGTCACTCCCCTATATTGTCAACCATGTATTACACCTGGAAGGAGCTGGATTTAACACGGATCTACAGTAGACTGCCCGTCTAGGAATGGACTATTTTTATATTTGATTGTCGATATCACCTGATCAATTGGCGCCAACAAGAATATTTCCTATGACATGCACCTGTCATTCTGTCTGCGAAGACAAGTGACTCAAAACTATTATTACGTAACAGATTTAAGACGCACCGCCATGACCCTAAGTTGTTTTTGTTGTCGTATATGCACCCATAACTTAACAAAACAATAATGAAAGGCAGCATGTATATTGACTTCTACAATACAAAATAATCATGATATCGAACATTATGTTTAAGTACACCCTGTTTTATTTTCTTAATCATTGATGCCCCTCCATAATCTTTTCAGTGCAAATATATGAATAAAAATGTCCTTCCACTCAAAAATGTTATTCTTTATTTTGAAGTTGGAATGATATTGCAATGGATGAGACTACAAATATAAATTTAGTACAAGTAGACCAGAACGCCCTTTTTGTTGTCGTTGTTGTTGTTGTTGTTGTCATCGTTATTGTTGTTGCCATTAAACGTTACATAAACCGTCTTGTTGTGGAATAGTAATTGTTTACGTCAAGCAGGAAGCGGATATTGACTGTTGTGTCCCCATTTGATACAGTTCTCATGTTTTGAATTAGAGATAAGTATGCCATTATAATCAGTTCCGTCTTAGCATACCAAGAGCCTTTATCATTACCTTGTTATTTCATTTGTTAATTGCAAAAACTTCGAATGTCCAAGAACAGGAGATAATCTCGGCTCTTCATAGTCCACATGTTCTTAGATTATCCTGGGACATCCCGAGTAGCTGTACCTGTGTCTCAATTTTTGAACTAATGATAGTTTTCATCGGTGAGTGTGTTTTTTTCCCTTGTTTGTATGCATAAGGCTCATCATGATACCCCACATTAATTTGATAGATGTACACCTCGTTAAAATATATTATGAATATAAATAAATAACTGGGTATAGAACTGATTATCATCCCAAACATTAGAGTAGTACTCGAACGTAGTTCAGATTGTCGAATATTCACAAACATGTCGATTACAAGAGTTTGAGCTGGTTAATTTTAAATGGAGTATAGACTCCTGTGATATTGTCTTGATCTAGTTATACAGCATAGACAAAGAGGCTCATCTTTATTCATTTAATAACGTCACTAATTATTTGCATCCTAACACTGCCCCTTCAATTTCCCGTTGCGTCCGACCGTACTGACCGCCATGTGCAAAAAAAAACCACGTGATCATTCGTATGCGCCAATCACAAGCGGTTATCAATCCACAACAAAGAGACGCTATTCTTGAGTCTATCTTTATTTTTGTTCATTCAGCGGGATACTAAGCAATTGACCAATGAAAAGTTATTTCTATCATCTCATAATTATGTTTTTATCTTGATGGACACTTTGGCGAAATACAACCCATAACCCGGAACGAAGGAATCATCATCAAGGGCCAATGCAGTTCAGAAAAAGACTGACATTTGAGACAAGGATATAAAATGATACCATCTGCCCTGGTGAAATGAGAAAATGTTGTGGATGACGAACTGCTTTTGGCCTGTCTCTATAATTAGAAGCCCCCGCTTGGTAAACGAAATGTGATTTCCCCTTTGCGTCTAATAAACAGGGCGTTGCGTTGTGCATAATACTCTATTCTGTGGTCGATAATCGAGACTTAGAGACGGTTATGGATTAGGACGAAGCCAATTAACGCAGGTTATTATTAGCATTCTAATTCATGAATTATTGAAATAAATCATGACCCGACCGACAAATGACGTCAGTCTACGGAATAAAGAGGTAGACAGAATAGGAAGCTAATTGCGAGTGAAGTCTTTGTTTTAAAAGAGGTTGATAAATGGCTCTCATTTTATTAACCTTGAGAAGTCATTGGCTTGTAGTAGGCTTTACAATTATTATCAAAACGGGGTTAAGTATAAATTATGGTTAAACTATCCAATACAAAGTCATGTTCTTTATAAAAATGAAAATATATAAATTTTTTAAAAATGGAATAAATCTCACAAAATATCAACAATTGCGTGTTATCTTGATCATGACCATGATTATGATGTGAATTTTAGATAAAAACGTTGCTCAGTATTAAATCTGATGACTATAATTGTTTTATTTATCCATTTTAAATTAATCAACATCACGAAAGTAGTTCTGAAATGAAACAACCGATGTCTGTCTTATCCTCCTGCCCCTCCCTTTCTGCCTCTCTCTCTCTCTCTCTCTCTCTCTCTCTCTTTCTCTCTCTCCGTTTCTAAAAAGAAATAATCATCTCACTCTCATGACGCAGTCAGAAAGAATACAAAACACCTGGATGAACACGTTGTAATTCCACCTGATATAATATGTCAATGCATTTCAGTCCCCACGACTGACCTTTGTTGGTGAACGCTCTTTAAAATCAAGATTATGAAAATCTAGAGAAATGTTGAGAGTCTAAAAAACATTGATTAGAACTTAGGGTATGTAAAAGAGTGCCACATTGGACGGAGCACATGACTCGCTAAAACAACGTGACTCAAGTGTTTTGAAGGGAAACAACTACTATGTGTCATAGTCACATGGGTGTACTGATAATGGCCCATATAGGTTTTTCTTTTATAGCTGGTTGATATTATATAAAGTTATTACAATTTAACATGCTCAACAGTGTTGCAAATTTCTCTTTCGGGAGGAGGGGTCACATAATTGATAGCCTAATTAAGTTTGACGTCCTTTCGGATCAGTATACATAACTCATGGTAAACAGCATGCTCAACAAATTGCAATTATTTCTCAATGTTGCTCCAAAGTTTCCCAGAGAAACGAGTGAATAAGCTCACATGATAACTGCTCACCTGAGGGCCTAACTGTATATTAGTAAACTTACTTTCACAAATTATAGTTTCCTTTTCTGGTCATGTGTAATGCTTTTCCCCCTCCTCTCTCATAATCCTTGTATATCAATAGCCGAGTATTAATAACTGAACGTTGGCATATTATTGTAACCTTACCAACGAAAATAATTCCATGTCATGTACCCAGAAGGAATGCATGCTGCCCTGCAAACGCCCCCAACACACCTTCGACAGGCAAAACGACACCTCGGATCGAATACCGCAGACAAGAGATGACTCTGCATTCCACAGAGGTTGGAGGACATGGATGAGGAGGAGGAGGAGGGATGCGTTCCGAGAGGAGATGGAGACTGTTCTACGATGGAAGATCTTGGGGAAATATTTGGTTCTCGTTTTGCACACTATATTTAGAAGGGGAATGTTTTCTCCCCGGGCAAGGGTAAATCATTTCAGATACGAGCAAAGTCGGAATAGTTGAGTTCAGAAGCAAGGGTTGTTCAACAACTGTATAATAAGCAATTAAACTGAACCGTTATTTAAACGATCCACATTGCATTAGATAATGATAGGTCAAGCTGATCATTAGAGGATAACATTTTGTTATGTATATCAAAATATTTACATATGCACTGAAAGAACCACACTGAATCGTATATACCTCACACAAACCATGGCACCTCTATGCATGTAATGCTCGTTGGGTGTATCAGCAATAAACATCCTTAACTACGGAGTCACATGGTCATTGTAATCTTTAACCAACGTATAATCTCTCCCAAATCATGATCTTTGCATGACCGGTATTCCAGTCTGTCGGTGAGTCGTCTTTGATGACAGACTGACCCATACCTCAATCACAAACCCTATGGCATAAAATTATCATCTGACGTCATCCCAAGATCCTATCTCCTCTCGATCGCCGTGGAGGATGAAGATGCTGGCACGCGGGACCTCAAGAAGTTTTGAGATGTTCAATACCTTGGCAGGTTACAACCCTGTGGTATGCAGGTTATCATCACCGCCGTAGACGTCATCGGAAAAGTGATCCCGAGACTCGGGCTGCCATTTTATCACGTGATCTAACTTCTTATATCCTTTCTCTTGATATCCTTGCCATTTTGTCGCGATAACTTGAGCCAAGTTATTCTTGAAATGCTATATTGTGCGTCGAGATGATAGGGGAGAGGTGGCCAGAAGGTCAGATGGTTGGCGAGGGCTATTGAACTTGATGAGGAACAGAATGGCAGGGTGCAGGAGAAGGGGGAGTTGATGAGTAAAAGATAAAGAAAGAATGAGAGTATAAAGAGAGAGTATCGGGGAGAGTATAAGGGTATAAACTGTTATGGAATTTTAAAGAGGTCTCACATTGGGCAGTCTGCCCTAGTCAAAGTAATGGGAATATTACAATCATTATATTTACAAAAACGAGAACAAGGCGTGAAATGGCAGTGGCATATTTTGTGTGAGCTCATCACTTCTTCCTGAGTCGATTATCTTGAGTAGAAGATAGACCTTGGCAATCTAAATGTACTCGTGTCGTCATCTTGTTTCTTATTTCATGATTATATAATCAGAAAGTTCATCAGGACTTTGGACCTTTTTTCATGACGAGTCATGATCTGAGGCATTTTGAACTTTTGTCGAACCGCAAGGTAGTTGCCGTCTAGTCCTTACATCATGTTTTAAAAGCATTAAAAGCAGGTGTCCTCGTGGAGAGGGTCGGGTGAAGCCACACAAGTACATTTTCTAGCCGAATGGCACACCACAGTGACAAAATAAATTAATGTTGAAACATTTTCACAGTATCTACTTTGGGCTTTTGAACCGCGAGAGACGTTCATCTCTATGAAGTTATTGCATTGTTGCCAAGTTTTACCATTAACGTATTAACGGTTTAAACCACAGAGACCTGTTTTAAAAACCACTTACAGGTGCTATTGTTGTGGTATCATCTTTTAAATGGGTTAGGTTTCCTCGTGGGTTGAAAAGGCAAGTGCTTACTGTTTAAATCATTTCACCAGTTTGTCTCTTAAAAGTTACAGATATAATGATTCGAGCCGTGATCTCAAAACGCATGAAACTTGACGCCAGATACAGCTTTAGTTTGAGCATGGACTTACTCTTTAAGTAGGTCCATGGTTTGAGTCACTGTTTAGATCTGCGGCCACCAAAAGCCATAGTTGCTGCTTTTGGGTATCTATTGGGAGGGGTCAGAAAGCATTCAAGCTATGAATGGCAAATGTTCACCAACGGAACCATGAAGGGTTGTCTTATCTAATCAAAGTCACACTCTTTTCGTCCTTTTTGACACACGGGCAGCACAGGCAATGAATCCCAGACCCAATGCACTCTCTCTCATGCCTCAACGTCACACACAAGACTCATATTGCGTGACTAAACAGACCACTGTCTGCCATGGAGCTTTGGCTATGGCGAGGAGAGTGACCACAGGGAGGGGGAACAAACCTGAAAAATGAGCAACGCCAAATTGCCCTAAATGCAGGACCGGCATGTCTTCTCCTCTCTCCCTCTTTGAACAAAAACAGTTTTGTCGTCAATCAGGATATGAGTTGTCTTCAATCGAGACAATTTTAATTCTACAGAGCATGTTTCATCAAAGTGACGTGATGTTTCACTGTCTCATGGAGGGTAATAAACGTCACTTAAAACATCTCAATCCGTTTGAAGAATGCTCCACATGAGGACGTGGTGATGATTTGAGTCTATAGTGATGCTGTGGATGAATTGCGTTCGTGAAGGTTGTTCTTTATAGCAGAAGAGACATCGATTCATGTCCCTGCAATTGTATTAAGAATTTTGGGTTCAATTTCTGCTGAGCGGACCAAGTCAGGAAAACGGACATTGGACGGTAAAATCCTCAAAGAGCTTCTCGTTTTCAATGCGTATCTGATCATTTTCTACATTCGAGGAGTCGATATGATCTTGTATAATTATGTCGTTCATGATAACACGGGTCGTGAATTGCCATGGGTCAAGTTATAGGACTACAAAATCTCCAAATTAACAAACAGCATCTGATTTCCCCCAAATTACACTTTTGTAATATTCTGATCACATTGTGGTTATAAGAACAGGCTTGTTCTTCTTCATGGATTATTCACCGTTTACAGCTGAAAATGATTAGAATTGATCAAAATAATTAGACCGAATTACACTTAAAGATTGACTGTCATGTTTCTCATCTCATGTTAACGTTAAGGGCGTATACAGTAGTGAAGTAATACAGAAGTAAAACATCAAAATAGTGGTCTGCAATGCACTGATAATGAGGAACACTTAATAATGTTAATAAAACCCTATTTTCTGCTGTATGTTATTGACCGACGCCTAAAAAGGAAATAGTCATTGCTACTTTTGCTGGCACGCGTTAGCAATATCTTAACTCCACGAGAGCCGTGAACTGTGAACGACCCTCCGTATGAGCAGGGATTGTGCCTCTGGTATGAGTATGTGTATCCTCATCGTTAAAAAGGGGAAAATGTGGATCATTTTTAGTTTTTTACAGTAATTTATTGTTATTATTTGAATCTAAATAAATATACATGACATGTACTTGTATACTCTGCATCTGTGAACCTTTTATTACAGTAATGTATAGGGGTTGGTGTTGTATCCAGAGTTCTCATCCAAAATGCATCAGTTCCTAACCTTTCATCTTTTATCATTAGCAAGACTATTGCCCCTATGACAATCTCCACGTAATTATGTTGAAACTGTCTGGAAAGTATTCTGGAATAAAATGAATAATCTGTTGAAATGTGATGGGTTTGGGGAGACGGTGATAAGCGATCCTCGTTACCGAGTCCGACTAACTCACTTTCCTGTTGAAACTTCAGAGGCGCCAAACGTCTCTTATTTTACAAATCTGAACAGACTTTTTTGGTGTGTCGTCTGACTCAGCGACAGTCCATGATTCAATTTCGAATGTATAGGGACCCCATTAGGCTAGTATTTTAACAGGTTGTATTTAACGCGGGGATATTCAAACTTGCGATTGACTAGTTTCCTCGCCAGACACAAAATGATGTGCTCCACACTATGGAGCTACTCCATGTCCACCCCAAGCCCAATAATTATATCTTGGAACGATTAAGGNTAGAATTCAACACTATTTTGGAGTGGATTCCACAATGATTTAGAGTGGATTTAACTCTTAAGGAGATGATCCCAAATATGACTCATACGAAAGTACATTTTCACTCTAGACCTTTAATATTTGTAGATTAAGAATCCCAAATACTTACAGTATGCATTACATAGGGTTTCATGACTCGACAGATTGGAGCTAGGCCAAACAGATTGTTGTCAGCTTTTGCTCATCTAGTAAGATTTCTCCCGAGGTTTGAATAATTGTGGGGTTGTTTTTTCGAGGAAGATAATTATGAGCCCTTCTTTGTACAAATCATATCAATTTCTTACGTGTATAACTCCGGAATTAATATATTTTTTAACTGCAGGGAAAAAATTAATATTTATTTTTGGGGAGCTACTTTTCAAGCTTGCCTGCATGAAAATAACATTCTAAAATTTGTTTTGCATTTAATTCTATGCAATTTTACGGGAGTTCTTTTGGGCATTTCGGGGGCTATTTCGCCCCGAGCCCCCGTGTATTTTTTCACTGTTTTTAAGTTCTGACTGGCTTGCACTGTGAGTGACCATAGATTTACAACGAATTTTTGATTCTTTGTTCGACAGTACTATACCTCCCCCAAAACATTTGATTTAAATATCCAACTACCTCTCTTTCTATGTATCACTATTTCTCTCCCTCTTCTCTCTCTATCCCTCTCCCTCTTCATATCAGTATCTCGAATCATCTTACTTACTCATGAATATGGAACAAATATTAATGGACCGAAATCGAGCTAACATGGGTAGATAGCTCTCATAACCCATCAGGCCTATCTTTAAAACTATATTTTGTGTTTTTGGTTGAACTGCAGTGTAACTGCCTGAGACGTTTCATAGCACTTCTCATTCGCTCTCACTAATCCATGAAAAATAAATCTGTCTCATCAAACATCCAATTCATTCCTCACAACTATCAGACTGTACACGGCATTTCACATCTCTGTACTGTTTACAAACAAATCAAACTTGAAAAAGTAATGTAAGTTTTCATCGTGCCAACTGGCAAACCGTTTAATTGATATTTTTATTGCAAGTTTTTTTTCTTTTTTTCCACAATATAAAAAATACATATCTGTTATTTACAAAAATTCAATTAAATTAATAACAAAAATGAACGTATAATCCCACATCAAAATTCATGAGGAACAATATATTACTAAATTCAACAATCTTCGGGTACTGAGGTATCTGAGTGATGACAAATAAATAGGACATGTCAAAAGACAACTTCAGTTTTTTTCACACAAACATTTAAACAAGAGAAATAAAGACACACATATATATATATTGACCTATGCCTAATTTTTGGTCACCGCTTTAACTGATTCAGGCACAACGGTGGACTTTGAATTGAAATTTTTCAACATTACTGGAAGGATCAGGGGGGTTGGAGATGTCTTTAATTGTGTTGTTGGCTTCACTATAAGGGAAATGCACCATGTTAACCATAACTTCAAGTACCGGTACAGACATTTCTTGGTAACTTCTGAATAACTAAAAATCTCTTCAAGCACTTGAAAATTCCAATATAGAAATTCACAAATTCATTTTAAAATTATTTTTTTCAAACCTGAGCAAATATAAGATTGGCATTGAAATTCATAATTCAAATTCAAAATTAAACATCAAATTTAAATGTGTAATTCATTAATATCGGCACAGAATTAACACCAACCTCAAACAAAAATGACAAATGAAAATCAATGATGACAATTTAAAAACTTTTACAGAAGAGAAAAGGATCAACATTTTCCATTCTATCGATTCATAAATGTAAATACATCTATTCCAGTAATTCACATACCTAGCCCAAGAATGTTAGATTTTAAATAGATTCCCAAATAAAAGTAATAATCCATACATCTGATTTCTAAAAATAATATACTGTCAGTCAAAATATAGAAATAAAATTCATGTATTATCGCAACAAGAATTCCTTTTCAATAAATAATAATGTGGGGCTAATAATTAAATTGCTGTTAAAACTGGATTAAATGGGCAACTTTTAAATTGCAAAATTTGATTTTAAGTAGAACTATTAAATTTAACTGATATCGAAGTGGCCTAAAGTCACATACAAATGTCATTATTTGGTTTGCAACAATAAAGATTTATCAAACAGGGCATGAAGGATGTGACATACATGTTGTAGGACAAATTTTTAAATATCATACTCATAAGGCAACTGCAAAGAGTTGCTGGTATTTATTGCATTTTAGCAAACAAGCTTTAAAAATTCTTAAGGGAATTGGCACATTTAAGATACAACATACTTTGCTATCCCTTGCAAAATGCTTGCATCCAACATATGCAAATTGACCATGTCACACCCTTCTTCAAAAGGGCATTATACATTCATTCAATAGGACAATCTCACATTTGCAGCAAGAGGCAGCAAATTTAATATCACACACTGGGTTTTAATAATGTTCTCAAGTTATTTCTTCACCTAATGAACAAGCCTCATCGAGGTCATATATAAATAAATAACCAGCATCTTTTTATCTCAAAATATTCACACCTTTATACTTTGCTGCCCCTTTAAAATATGACAACATGACATCACTTAGCAAAAACAGGGAAATATTGCACTTGATAAAACGCGACCACAACACAGCCACTAGCACCGCATCTGTAATGGCAGAATACGCGATAAATAGAACGACACATTTGGAAGGTAAGTCCAATTGTGCGTTGCAGGAGTCCATGGTAGGATGATGCATAACAAGGTTTGTTAGCTGTGTTGGGCTACAGGGACGAACAAACAGTCTCTAACTTCTCCATCCTCAATACCAGAGTCTGATGAATCTGAATCTTGTGAGTTTGAGAGCAATTTGACACTGGATAATGTCTGTGAAACAACATCACTTGCACGATTGTGAATGAAACAGTTTGAGGGGTGCGATACTGTGCATTGGCATGTTTGTGCCTTGTGGATGTCCTCATGGCTAGAGTTGGTGCTGCTGTATGGGCTATTGTCCAAGCTATTCATAGAATGTCCAGTGCAGATGATCTTCTGGCCACCATTGTCTGTTTGACCCTCCCTCATCCAGGGATGATCAAGAATGTCCTCAATCTTTAATCTGTGCTGGGGTTTCACCTGGAGCATCGACTGAATCAGATTTTTCAGCGAATGTGACAAACCATCGCGGAAATAGAGTTCAGCTCTGCAGATTTCATCGTCTTTTTCAAAAGGAATGTCACCACAAGCCATATCAAAGAGTAAGATTCCAAGTGACCAGATTGTAGCTGAGCGTCCATGGTATCTGTGTGACGTAATCCATTCAGGTGGGCTGTACACTCTTGTGCCTGCAGAGGAGACAAAAAGTAAGATACTTCATTAGAAAATGTTTTACTTTTACATAATTACCAGTAAACACTCTTTTATAACACTAAATCACAATTTTATGCATCAGTATTTCCATTCCATATTCTTCATTGCAATATGATCTGGGGGAGAGTTCACCGAGGCATAAGTAAAATTTCTTCCCAGGTTTGCATAGCTTACTTGGGTTGAATAGTTCACCCGCCGTTTGACGTCATACCCTGAATGGCTGTGTAAATGTCAGTCGCAAGCTCCTTCTTCCCTATACCCAGTAAGTGAAGTGCACTATACACACACACACATGCATGTGTACACACTAGTGAATTCCACACATTTCTTCCCCTACTAGTACTACTATGTCCTCTCAATACGGAGTGAAAACATTTTCAACATTGCATTGGACATTACATTCAAGATCATGACTAACCTAGTCTATATAAATATTGTACATCATTCACCAACAACATGTAGACATCAGATTTTCTTATCTTTGATATTAACAGTCAATAGTTATATTTCACTTGCTCAATATCTGAGACTGCAGTTTAAGATAATAAGAACATTATTGTCTTTATTGATCTTTATTCTACCAAAAAGTCCCAATAGAATTAAATGTACATGTAGATCAGAAATCTTAGAGCATCTCTACGAGTATGACTCATATTTGCTGCATATTATTACAGCTCTTTTCACCTTTTACAAATTATTTCTTTGTAAAAAAAAATCAAATTGCTTTCCAAACTCACCATCAAAATCTTTGTAGACTGTATCCTTTAAGAAAGCACCAGAGCCAAAGTCAATGATTTTAAGATGTCCAGTTTTCAGGTCAACCAATACATTTTCATCTTTCAAGTCTCTGTGTACTACACCAGCCTCATGGCAGCGGCTTGTAGTTTCCACAATTTGCTTGAAGAAGCGACGACAAAGTTCTTCTGGTAAAGGTCCTTGCTCGGTAATAAAGTCGAAGAGATCTTTGGCAGGATCGGGCCTTTCCATAACAATCACAAAACTGTCGGGTTGTTCGAAGTAGTCCAACATACTAATACAGCCATGGATTGAAGAAACACGCTTCAGAAGGCTAACTTCGAGTGGAACTTCTCTGCCATTGAGCTGTTAAAATAAAATGAGGTAAAAAGCAACATTAGAGTTAGACAAATGAAAATAAAGATCTGGAAACAGACATTAATATGCAAGTATTAAATAGGTCTAGAATCTTGAAGGCTTGATCTTAGGATCGAGGAAATACATGGTGTTGCAGCTAAAAAAAACTGTAATTTACATTTAGGTCATAAACAGAAATTAAATAAAACTGGTTTCGGCGTTCAAAACTGAATGTAAAATTGTCTTTGAGACAAGGAGTGAACAGCTGATTGTGACCGGCGAAATTGACTTTATTTGGCATTCCGCCAGCTGATGCGAACCGGCCGGTCTAGTCTGCGTTTACAAGTCTTTGTTCAACAGATCGCTTTGTGTGTGTGTGTGTTGCGAGTGTGCTGTGGAAATGTGTAACACTCACCTGTACCCAGTCGTTGACTTTCTCTTTATTCACCAACTTGATTGCGACCTGAAAATACAAAAGAGAAATAGATTGTTAATTAAGTTTAGAGTAAAAAACACTGGAATAGATTTTTTTAATAATCTACGATCATTGGTATTACCTAGACCTAGTGCAATTTGAAATATTATCATTTTGCACAGTGAGTTGCACATCACAATACAATAACATTCGCGGTAAAACGCACTGCAGTAGTCTACTCACCGGCAAATTGTCAGAAATCCTAGACCCTGCGTAGACTGTACCAAATCCACCGCTTCCAATCAAAGAACCGATGCTGTATGTCTTCTCAAATGATTCTCGCTGCTTTCCTGTGATACGAAAATAGAGATAAAATTCTGTTATAAACTGAAGTCTTGGAAATTCGAAGGAAAAAAAGGAGATCAGACGGAGAGTAGGTTCTACATAACAGAAAATAGTCTACATTTGAATTGAAATTTGAATTGAAGTTGAACTTACCGTTGCGATCAGCTGTAGTTCGACCCATTTTAACGTTCATGGAGCAAATTTCGGCAAACTGACTTGTCAGCTTCCGAGGTAGATTCATGTTGAATTTAGAGGAGATTTAGTATTGTCACGCTGTTGTGATGAAGATAGAATACGATCCGTAAGTATAATTCCAAGAGCGTAGATTAGATGCTTTCACGACTAGAGTTGTGTTTACTACTGAAGTATTTGATGTTCGTCGGGTGACTATAGTAAAAATTGCCACGACCACACAAAACACTAAACACAGGCCAAACCGTACGGTGCATGAAAGTCGGGTGTCCCCGCCTCATAACATTGAGGCTCGGAGTCAGTGACTGATGAATATTCATAAGAAGTATATCCATCCGCGCGGTGATCAAAACAATGCTCTTTTAGAACTGGTTTTATCATAAAACATGAACTAAACATTGAAAATGTGATCAAATGATATTCATTGGGTTTTATAAATGAATTTGTGATGGTTTGCATGTTATCAAATGCCTTTGTAAAATGATCAAATGTTGATACTAATTTAGTCGCGTATGCCCTTTCCCGCTTTTAACAACGGTTAACGTGTAGGATATCGTCTCTTGTGATTGGATGTTTTTTCCAAACCAGCGGACGAATAAAAATGACTGTCTTGATGCATATTCATAAGGTAGCTCGTCTCTCCCTGCCAGGTGAACTTTTGACCGCGAAATCTCGGTGTGCATAAAAAATGTCTAGATAATGTTGCCTGTAAACTGCTTTTTTTTGTTCAGCGTTTTAATGTTTACCACATTATATATTATTATGTGAAACAACATTCGTACATTCATTTCAGATACAAATTATCGTATTTTGACGATACTTCTACAAGTTATTAGGAAATCATAATTTTTCTTATCATGAATAATAGAAAATATGTTGCATTTACGGACAAGAACTAGATCTATAACATGGGCCTATAATTAGTAATACGGCTGTGTAAGTTACTATCAGACCTTACTTTATTCAATTAGAAAACAAACCCCCAAAAAGAAAGAAAAAAGCTTTCCAATGTAGATAAACTGCTTCAACGGGGAAACATATGTTCCTCAGTGTCTAGTAGTGTAAGACAGATGATTTCAAATGAAAAACTTCAGGCTTCAATACTTGGGCATGGAGCCAAGCAGTGCCTGTGCGTCGTCCCAACGGCCAAGACCATGTAGATAGTATTATGCCTAACTCTGCGACATAATATCGCGCGCTACGTCGATACCCGCCCAACGCGCCTGCCTGATTCGATTTGTTGCAGACGACATGCTCTCATGATAGTCGTTGAGGACGCTAGACCTCTCACCAATATGCTATTATTATTTGAGCGACAAGTAATGTGCTTCATTCTCGTTGGAGTACGATGTAATTGTACAATATGTATGTACTAGAGCGACTGGATTTCTACAGACACTTTTATATTTTACACTCCTACAATATAATTCGACATGGCTTTTTCAAATGACGATCATCAGTGAACTATTTCGAATCTTTCAATAAGTTATCAACCATATTCATAATTACAATTGGTAATCTTCTTAAAATCAATTTTAAACTGATATGATGCATGTAGTCATTATTATTCCATTAATTGTATTGTTTCCATGTATTTTTCACTTTGGTTTTTGTTTCCATATTTGTTATTGTGCTCATGTTACATGTAAATACAGCTTTTGTAGTCTGATCATTCTATTTTCCTACAAAAAACTCTCTTCTTGGCCATGTACAGTTCAACTTTATCTTTTTCTTAATTTGTCTAAAATTACTATTCATTAATATTATAATAATTATTATTAACATCATCAACACTATTTTCAATATTATGAATATTATTATTATTATCATATCCCTTTCATTTTCTCTCTCTCTCTCTCTCTCTCTCTCTCCACAGACTCAATTAGTTCCAATGACGTCAAACGATTATTTCCTCATGACAACATTCCAATCAAAACAATCTTTAACTTTAAGGAGACGTCACATCATCAAACAAGGAAGGATTCCTTCTGACAATATACTATCCACTCCAAACATCAGACTCACATACTACACACAAAATATAGTAAATTTGTTGTGATATAATACTTTCGACTATGTTGCATAAGTTAAACTTGTCAGCCCATGAATGTCAATAGAGTATCCTAAGAACGGATCAACACTAACTTCATACACACAAAAAGACAAGTGGATGTAAAGCCATAAGTCTGTTGCGCCAACCCCTATCCCCCGTTCTAGACCATGCAAAACAGACCTCTATAGTTCTCCAACGTATGCTCGATAGATCTATGAAAAAGTTACTCAACTTTTGAAAAGTTTCTCACGCAGGTACGAAGCAACAATACAGGGTGAGGTTAGAGTCAAAGAATGCCTGGAATGTGGCTACCCTGGGACACCTATACGATGACTGACCCACTATTGTTTGGGTATTATATATTTCGGGGTTAGCCTCGCCCGTCTTAACCGGTGGTCCGACTTGCTTGGTAGTGCCAGGCATACGCCGCGAGTCATCGTGATTCAGGTCTTTTTAAGATTTGAATTATCATTATTTTATCGAAGTTCACTATAATGAGTACATAGTGAGAGCACTCAGTAATATATGTCTTCAGGGAGATTAGAACTATAGAGTATTATGCTTGCCTGAAATTATAACTATTTCATAATATACCGATATTTCTACTTCTAGTATGAACCATACTTGAAGTGGTAGTAGGTACTACTCGAAGATGATTGTGTTCAAATATAATTATCAAAGTATACCTAAAGCGTCCCATCGTGACTACTGCCAGAATCATTGAGTATCTCATTGCCAGGCATAGTTTAGTACAGAATGAGCTGTATGATTGTAAAGTTATATTCGTCAAACCTACACCAATTCAGTTATATACAAAAAACAGCTGTATTGTAATTATTTCATGGATCACCTTTCGGGTATTATTATCTGGTATTGCCACTGAAAAAGTAGGCCTATATTTTACGACTTTCATTTCCTCTTTATTAATATTATTATTATTATTAATATTATTCTCATAGCATACTAACCTACATCAGTCTGTGTCATATGCCAACAAAAGTGATGGCGCAAAATGAAAACGAATTTCATGCTTTCAATGGTCACAATTTGAATCCAACAATAAACTTAGGCCACCCTTAAAAGCTTGGTCACACATTGTGTAACCCCACAACGGTTTATTGATTAGTAACAAACTACCCGATACTTGATGTAATCATCTGTTTCCGGATGAGCCAGATTTGTATCGGTTAACATCCTCATGAATATTCATCCTAACAATAATATTCCACAAATCGATACAGTTTTCGTCGTCTGCATCGACGAGTCTCGTATAGTCTGATAAACAATGTATGTTTTCTTTTGTAAAGTATTACATTACATTTTTAATGAAAACGGAAAGAAAAGAATTTTTTAAAATTGTAATCATGATTTATACAATGCATATGAGGTCTCGCCATGCAATTGTGTTGCACATTGAAGTATTCAAAACAACCTTTTGTGATATTTTATGTTCGTGATTCACCATATTAAGTCTGCATATTTAAGACTACAATATAGTTACGGCGCGAGCGTCACGTTGCCGAAGAACGGTTCGACTGTTTGTAAACAAAACTCAAAATTTCTTGGCGCGAAGCCGTGCTGGATTGGCGTTACCAGTATACAGATTCAAGTTGGTATGTTGTGATTGAGGAAGGGGGTACGAAGTAGTCCCGGTGTCTGTATACACCTAGACTGGATCATGACGACCTAAATATCGTTAGGAACGGTCATGTGCTTATGTTATTGTTTATAGGTGTCTCGTAGCATATAACATTGGATTCCCGCCAAATTTTATGAACCATAATATACCACACGAAGTCATAAGAATGGTATCTAGGTATGTTCTGGGGAAGATTTTGGCACAATGATACCGGGACTAGGGGTAATTTTGACATTCATAATTACTTATTATCACCATGCAAAGATTGACGTCAGAAATGTCGCTCATTATTCCAAATTTTGATTGAAATTTTCCTCTCATGACCGCCACTAAATTGGAATTTTCTGTGACCTTCATCCTCTGTAGTCACGAGTTGAGATGTCTGTAATAGATGTTGTCGCGTGATCGTAACTTCTTATTGGAGACTACCTCTCGAAGAATGTTCTTCTCATGGCAGATAGCCAGCTTTATCGTTGGATAATATACCAGCAATAATGTTTGCATCAGAGGTTCTTCTTACAAAATAATACCGCGCAATGTTTCAGGAATTACTGGATTTATTATTGAACTTTATGTTTATGATTTGACGTCTGACGTAAAGACATCGATCACAAGACATGCTCTCTCTGTCTATCTCTCTCTCTCCCGGTCTCTGTTCTCAATAATGTCACCATCATCAATTAAACATTAAACAGAAAGCATGGTTCTCATGTATTATCAATCTAATAGAATTGATTTCAAAATGAGCATCGCCTCTGACAACCAACCGCTTATCATCAACACTTCGATTTCATCTGCAAAATAATAATTTAATTAATGATCGTTTTTTTTGTTTTTTTTTAATGGTTCTCGCCAGAGATTTCAACAATTAAAAAAAATGTCTTATATATTGTTTATTCCAGTTGAGTTTTGAAAATATAGATGTTCTGACAAAAAAAGCCTATTAGAGTAAGCTACCATTAAGCTTACTGCTTTACGTCCTAGCATTAACAATTCGATTCAATCCATAAAATTCGTGACAGATCTCCATGGGTCCTGTAACATACAATATTTCTTAAAGTAATGAATCATATTCTTCCTTTAGCGGCAGTGTAGTGCTTCTTGAGTTTACAAAACGATAAACCAGTGGCTAAACAATTCTTATCATTAAACCTCTATTAGTTTTCAAGACAAAAATCATCCTGATCGCATGGCGGAAAAAAAAAATAATCGGCACACCACACAAGTTCTAACATGGCAGTATACGCTATACAAGAATTCAAGCTTATACAATTTATTATTCACTCATCCTGCAAGGGGACCTTTTTCGAAACTTGAAATTATTTCGAAGGCATTGGAGGGGAAAATAGAGTCATATCACCAAGGTTTGCCTTGTTTCTCTTGCATAATTTGAAAACAAACAAAAAACCTGGGGGAAATCACCTACTAGACCCTGGGCACCTTCTCTGAAAAGACTTGGTAATGGCGGTAATACAAATTATGCCACAAAGAATGGTATGGCTTGTGTGCACGTAATCACTACATAATGATCATTTACAGGCTGGGGGTACATCACTCAGATCCTGGGGACCGGACCTATGCAGTTAATAAAAGAAAAGAGATGTTCAGTCTGTCCGGGGTGGCATTGTTCACGCTAGCAATAACTGTCATTCAAAGAGGGGTTGTCAAGGAAACAGAGTAACAATTGCACAGCCAGCCTCTCACATGATGCCAGAGAGGTATTAAACAAGGGATAATGCCAATGGTTCATTGACGCTATCAGCGTGAAGTCAGCTGATGCCTATTGTTTTCCGATGTTATTGAACCTAGGATTCATTGTAGTTTTATCTTCACTATAAACTCTGAAACCAATCTGAAATTTATACACGCGTGATAATGAACTTGCCCCAGAAAAGTGAACCCACGCAAGTCCTCTTCTTTTATGAGTACAACCTCATGTATACAAAATATGCCACATCGAAGGGTCATTAGTTGGTTTTCGTTCGTTCCGACTGAATGTGCGTACGTGTGTGGGGGAGGGTGAGGGGGGGGGGAGTAACTTGAAAATCAAAAACTTGGAGAATAAAAGTGACAATATTAATAAGGTCCCAATGGTGAAGGGACAAGCCAAAGAAAACTAGATAACACATGTTGAGAGTATTTCTAGGTATAAAAGGGAGGGGCTACTAAGGATTCACTATCTTCAATCAATGTTTGTATGCCTGTGAATGTCATTAATTAAATCATAGATTCTGCACTGTCTTCAGTGAACGTTTCGACCTATCTGCACCCCGCCCCTCACCTTAAGTTTAGGGCGTATCCACGAGAGTCACTGTGCACGATCTAACCATGGAGATAAAATATATCTCCATGATCTAGCCGCGCCGCATTTCTCAGCTCCTTTCACATTATTGTGAGAGAAATTTCAGCTTAAGGTTTCAATATCGAAGCAGATCAGTTAAAATTTTTGATATGTTTAATCTATGAGGTCATATTTTTGCCATAGAAAATGTAAATTAATTTAATTCGCACTAGTAATCATTAAACCTAACCTTTAATCATGACAATTATGTAGGTTAAAACAAGATCTGCATAACTGAGTTCGTGTAGTAGTATAGCACTTTATCCTATTATGAGGGTTTTCAGACTGACAGACTATGAGAACACACGTATCACCTTACATTCCAATTTCATTTCGATTCCATCTTTAAAGTTAGGCAAATAAAAAGTGATGCCTTTTAATTGAACGTTTTGGACGTTACAAGATCTTGAATGCACTTGGTCTTCTAAGGTATACTTTTCTTTCATCGTTTTCTTGTTGTGTACTCACCAACCCTTAAAATGTTTACCTGTTATTCAAACTTTAACAAAATAATACAGATGGTTGAGGTTATAATACAAAACGCCTTATTATGAATTACACATTCCCATTATCCTTAAAGAACAAGAAACGTCGCTTACTGCATAAGTATATTGCTCAACAGCATGCCAGGGCATTACAATACCTGTTATAATCTGTAAGATTTGGAGAAACTTTTTCGATTTGTGTTTGGAAGGAATCCCCGATCCCTTTTCATCGTCTTTTATTTTAATAGTAACTTGAGAATAGTCATTTAAAAAACATAATTGATATAATTATTATCATTATCGGTTCATTCCGTCTTTTGGTACGTTGATGATTGGGATGACGCGCATAATTAATTTACATGACCACGCCCTAAATTAGCATATATACGCGCTTGCGTAGAAGACCACACCCACAAAATAGTTCAGGTGACTTGCGCATGGTTTTAATGCACGCGAAGCAATTGCGCATCATGGAATGTGAAGAATTTAGGTTGTTTGAGGTCGTACACCTTTCCTCGTAGCTAATAATAGGCATCGAGTGGATCGAGGTGAATGACCTCAGTTCGAATCCCTGGCCTGGCGTTCTTGTATTCATTTTGAAAATGCTGTCATTCCTCAATGAACATCTTGGTTTTTTAGAGTGAAGAATGCCAATACGTGCCACTCGTCGTAAATTCAACTACAGTATATTCAGAAGAAAGAGTCGCTTTGTTATTTAGTTCATTCGCTTCTACGTAAGTTCGGGGTTTTTATATTCAAAAAAGGGAACATTTTGATTTGATTTTTGATTTGAATTTATTTCTATATTTCACAAATAAATTTGAACAAGTAATTATACAAACAAACAATGCATTCAAAAACGAAATACAATTAAATGAATAAATTGAAGACTTAAGTGCAATACAAAATATTACATATTCAACAGTTTGTTTGTAATTAACATAACGTGATACATGGGGGAACCAAAAAGAAGCAATGCTTGTAAAAAATATTTTGGGGGCTTGTATACTTGGATGTCTTAAACCCATTGATCTAATTTGTTTTGCATCAGTATGCATTGCTAAAGTAAACTAAAAATAAATGTTTGTTGAATATTTTGTTCCTGAGCATTAACTCGCAGTACGCGCCGGTTCGTAGACAAGTTGGCTTCACCTCAACACAGCATGCAGCCCATATGGCGGCAAATCCGAAAAATGACGTCACAAGGAACGTCACATATTAGAAGAAAAAGCAAACAGATGTTTTAAGCTACTCTATAACACGACACACGATACTCTAACTCAAAACACAATGAACATTTTATTATCAAAGTAGACTATTATTATACGTATGGTCACAACAGGGTTGTTATTTTGTTACTTGATTTATTAGTAAAGTTCAATGTGACTTAAAGACACATAGTATAAAATGATATTATAAAAAGGAGAACAAAATAATTTTATGTAATAATAATAATAACTTTGACAGGACAAAGGCCATGACTGCAGAAAAGCTTATTTAAATAATTATTGTCTAAATGCGCCGCAAGCAAGGAGTGCCAAGATAACAAAAATCAACAATCAAAGCGCTTGACCAGGCACTTTGACATTTTATTGGATGACGTCACATCGATCACTTTCTGCGAGTAACAATGAGAGACATCGGGATGATTGGGGGTGGGGGTTGCTCTACAAAATTACAGATTGATCCCTTACAGCGATCCGTTACTAAGAATAATGCCTTTTGATAGGCGGATATTTTAGAAGTAGTAGGCGTCGGTGACCATTTCTGGTGAAGTGTTTGTTTATTGTGACAGTATTATTATCATGATAATACTATCCATTGCTTTTTTGAGTGATACATCCTTGTTCGGGAATAGGTATGTTGTCATTGGGCATATGCCCATATCCTGCATCTGTAAATATCGTTGTATTTTCACAAAAATATAAACAAAGACTAAACAAAGTCACTTTATTTCCTATTCATTTCAGATTCTGTCTAGACTTGCGTTACTCGTATTAGAACTAATTAACGGTTATGCATGCATAATGATGTTGTTCCTGGTAGATGGTGAAATTGTAGCCTTTACTAGTCACCACGGTGGTTTTTACTATCAAAATGTAAATCATTCATACGTTCATCTTCAAGTATATTTAATCTTAAACGCAATTAAATTCTTTGGAAACGGGGTTAACAAAATGAGGGGGAGATGACAAGAAAACACAAACGTGAGCGTAATTTTTCAAATTCTGCCTTTGATAATCCCCATTTGCTTTAAAAATCAGCATGATAAAAGGGAAAGTGGACAGATGAAGACTCAAATCCCATGCTATAATGTCAAAGTTGACGATGCTTCCCTGAAAAACAGAAACGCCTCCGAGTTTTCCACCTCGTTGTTTCCAGAAAATTGGTGTCCAAAGCCTGCAAGAATAGCGTGGGCGTACACACACAACGCGGAGTAATGAATGAAATATGAAATTGCTTGGCCTTTCTCAGGTGCATGATGGACACATCATTCTCTATTTTCATTTTTAGCCCCCGCGAGGAAAATCAGAAGCAAACACGGTATAAAACTAGATTTTGCATGTAATATCATGTTTATCTAACGTTTTAATCCTGCTCCAAAACAAAGAATATGATTTGTTCAAAAGGATGTTTGCGAGTTCCTCAGAAATCACGCTCATGATTTTTGATGATGATAAGTATTATTTTGTGAAAGATAATCGAGATTTTTAGACAAGTGGAAAGTTCATGATAAATTCGGGCAGTATAAGCATTGTTGGATGAATATATGAGTAGGCATGGACATGATAATGACCTCGTTTTATGAATAGATATTTATCACAAAATCATTAGAACACACAACATCCACCAATTTACAGCCCACGAGTCTGGCGTGCTTCCTGACACCACTATTTTACTTGGGGTTCGTATGACCGACAGCCCACGAAACCGACAATGTCGACCTCGTGGGCATCTAGTCACTTTTTTGAGTAGGATTCACCAATGTAGACCAACGGTTCATGAGGCCGATCATTTCATCTCTGTCCTCTAGGTGATAATGGGCCGTTGATCTTGTGGACCATTATAGAATTTCCTACTTTCATATGTATTTCCTTTATAATGTATTTCAGTCAGCCTCGTGAGTCGTCGGCTCTTGGACCTATTTTTTTCTTCAGTCATTCGTTGCCTAATGTCTTATAATTCTATTGTCCATCTACATGCATGAAATTTCTCCACGATCATGATTGCATGCTTTTTCGAGGCTTCTAACATTTTGTATAGGTTCACAGAGTTTGGATTCGATGTCTGATCAAAATGAGCCTTTTCTGCCGGGGTAGGCGTTTCGCATAACTTGGTCTGGTTTAATTTAACACAATGACATTTTCTCAACAAAGACGAACTCGACATAGCCAATGTTTATGTGAACGGTAAATTGAAACTTATACGGTGTAACGGGTGAAGAGTGCAGAGACATTTGGATTCGGTTCTTGACCTTTCCTTTGACCAGCATGACGATGGTGCATAATGACCAACGGTGTATCGAAATTCGTTTCATCATTATACAGCTCCAGAACATTAACTTATCACGTAATCACAACATTAAAGTATGCATTCTATTTCGTGTAAATCGGTTATGATTTTTTTTGTATTCATACAAACATTCAGCTGCTAATTAACTTTCCCGATAAAAACACAGAATATTCTTGTCAAAATATTGCCAAATCTTTGAACGATTTAGCAAAATCTTGTTGTTGTTAATAATTTTATTGCGATCTGTTTACCGTGTAAAGCAATGATTTTAATCATGGCTTAACAAGTTCTCACTTCAGATGCAATTATGATGTTTTTATTTCAATATAGGGGATGGACAAGGCCATTTTTAAATGGTAATATGTCATAATACTACGCCTTTCGTCTTAGATTCAAATGTGGTCACAGAAATGCCGTAATCAGTATTTTAAAAGGTGTATTATCAATGAAAGAGTTGAGAGAGAGAGAGAGAGTGACTAAAACTTGTGTTATTATTAGAACATGATACGGAAACCGTCCACAACTAGGTTGAAATAAACACATTAGCCTACAATTTCAATATTACAGATTCTGTAAATAAAATCATAATATTATGACGGATGTGGTTCTAAGAAATCATGCATTTCATCCTCGTGACGTGTCTTTTCCCCCACCTATAATATTCACCGTTAACTTTGTTCGAGTTAAATTCCGCGTCATGATTAATGCCTCCATGCAACACCACTACAATGGGGAGTACGAATTGCAATGAGCAGGCAACATTGACTCTATCAATCAGCAAAAAAGCATTAGTCTACGAAGGATAAACCGTGTATTGGTGAACTGATAGTGCTATTAACACAACTTCTGGCATAATAATTGCCTTGGAATTGGCTCGCCGTATCACTCGGTGTTCGTCGCTGCTGTGCTATTTTTAGCACAATCGCACTTGATGTGACGTCAAGAGTAAGCGCCCCTACGTCACACATTTTCGAGTAGGCAAACTATGAGCACTACGTACCACGCTATTTCTAGTGCATCGTATATTTGCTTAACACAAATATTTCAAAGAAAAGCGTGTTTAATCTATACAAAAATATTTTATGCTTTAATTCGGATTTCCGTATTTGCACCTACAACACAAGAATATGATTGACGCCAGTGCAAAATATTTATCTACATCCTCATTTTCCTACCAAAATTAGTTAAAATCGTGTCGTATCTTGACAGGAAGTTATCTTCTCCATCCACAATAAAATTGTATTCCTTTTTCTTTTGTATATAATCATAATAATGCTGTATATCAGTAAACCTCTTTTTATTCAAGATTATGACGCTGGTATTTATTTGGCTTCCTCTTGTTATCACCATGCAGCGGAAACATAGGTGTGCCACCTCAGACCAGTATTATTTGAATGTGCCCTTACATGCATGGCTTCAGGATGTGGAATATTATTCCACCCCTTCGTTTGGGACAGATGCCCTTCGCATAGAAAAATCTAGTTTCCGTTCCCCCATGTTATTATTCAAATGGACTTGAAGAATATGATGAAGGATTGCCACCCGATTAAGACGAAGCGTTCTTATACCAGGTTTTGCCTTGATGTATAAGGAAAATAATGTCGCCAGAAAGTACAACTTCGTCCATAATTAATTCCTTCGTCCATAATTAATTCCTGAGACATTTTTATGGAAACAATATCTTGAAAAACTGCAGTAAATATGGGAAAAAAAACAAATGAATTTGCATCTTGTCGCATTGTCAGCCCCCCTTTCCATATACAGGTTAATGAGTGCTTGGCTAATTAGGACTTATCAGCTGTAGTTGCCCCTTCTGCGTCAAGAAAAATCTTTCCTTTTATATTAAAATAATGTAGATAACTATCTGCTGCCATTATAGGGTGAAATAATCTGACTTATTTAATATTCATGTCATAAATGGTCAGATTTAGATTTTTTTTTGCTATATAGTTGCTAGTCGTACGCACGAAAGTGAGTTTGGGCTTGGTTTTTTGTAAGCAGACGACTGTTGAGTCCACGTGACTAATATTTTGAGATCAGGCGAAGGCGTGATACAATTTTTAGCACATTGTGAGGGCCTCTCACGAAATGGTGGGCATTCTGTCCTAGTTTTATAAGGTTTCATCTGATAAAACTACAATTAGATCAGATCATTTTTAATCAGTTTCATCTTCATAGAATAATAGTATACTAATTTTAAGTAAACATCGAAATGGATAATGATATGGAAAGTAGGCATAATAATAATGGCATCTTTATGAAAGATTATTGCATAGTTGAAGTGCGAAAACCTGCTGTCACTATTTCATTTGAGAGCAAAATGATGAAAAATATTAATGGAAAAACAATCTTCACTGATAATGTAATGAAGTTGAATTGATCTCTTTTTAGGCGGGATATCCATTGAGACCGATTGCCTGCGAAACCGACAATGTCAATCTCGTGAACTCTCTTATACATTTTCAGAACGTCTGCGAGACGGATATATCGGTTTCGGACATGGGATGTCGGTCTCATGCACGCAACTTTCTTTAAAGATTGATATATTATCAGTCTAAAGTGCTGGCGGTCACATGGGCTGTTAGTCTTATAATTATCATGACGTCTCTCCCCCCCCCCCCCCCGAAGCCCCGCTTTAGATCATAAGTCAAGAGCAGTCGCTATGATGCGAATATCGAAGATGGGCAAGAAAACCAGCAATCCCGATAGCTATGCCAACTCATGTGCAGACTGAGTGATCAACCTGCTTATTCAAATGTAGCATTGGAAAAAAAAAATCTTCAAGTGGAACTTGAATGTTGACGAAGATTAATATGACATTCACTGATTTCATCCTCATGACTCAAACTTCAGATGATCGCGAACCTGTGGTAATAATATTGCCTATCAATACATTCATATCTTATGAAGACAAGGCTGCCTTGACTTGAAGAATAGGGGGCTACCCCTCTCACAAAAGAAGCGGACAAGCTATATAAATTAGAATTATACGATGCTTTCAGATTTCCAGTTTGATACAATGTCATTATAAAAACATGTACAAAATAAAAACCCACCCTCCTCTATTAAATTTCGGATTGGTCTTCCAGCTCCACGCCTATTAATCATCACCATGGCGTTTTGTTTGTAGGGTTGTGTTTCTCACACATAATATTTTGAAGGAAATAAAAACCTCTCTATTATGAAGAGGAGAGAAAGTGTCCTTGGTATTGGTGATTCAAGATGATTCAACACCATCATCATCAAATTGACATTTGTAAATACCTGGAAGATGCGTCTGACATTTCTACTAACCTTGCACTGAACCGTATGGAAGCCGGTGGGATGGGTGACTCAGCAATAGTCAGTGTGTATTTTTAAAACCAGCGCGGCGTGTTATATTATGAACAAGCTCGCGATCAAAACATTGCCTTTAGTCTAGGTACATTAAGACCTTATTACGATAGTTGTATTCATGACATTGCTTTTCATCAACGGTCATAATATACTGCCTGAATTTTATATCAGATTAAAGGATTGAAACCTTTTGGTTTCCTTTAGAATGTTGTATTACTTGATATCGTGAAGCATGACAAAAGCTACTTGTCCATTAAAACTCTATACCAGTGGGCCATCATCCATATTAAAATCCAGTCACATTGAAAGAGCCCGGGAAAGAACAGAGGAAATGGGTCAGTGTGTTTATATTGTATAAATAAAGAAAAGATTATAATCGAATAGTTGTTTGTATTTATATTTATATTTAATAAAAGAATGATTAAAAATCTTTAAAGAAGCATTGAAATTCATGAACTGTATTGTGGTGAGATTAAAATAAGCTATCAACATCTTTTGTTTTGAACATGCTACTGTACATTATGCACGAAATCGGTTTGTATCGGAGACTATAGGACCTCTGCATTTCGACCTATTACTCATCTGCTATAACTACGTTTTAAAAAAAACTCCTAAAGCGTGTCCATTTAGGTCATTAAAATATTTGATGAATATTCATGATTGAGCCAGTTATCTAAGAGTTTTACGTAACATATTGACTGATATTAGCGGTGACCACGAAGGATGTGTCATTCGGTTGATGAACTTTGTTATCAATTCGGTCGTCATGGAAGTCATAACATATAGAACAGTAATTAGAACATCTCCATGGCCGACCATGATTGTAAATATTTCAGATTTTGATTGTATTTGATCATGTTTTTGATATCCTGTCAAATCTCATTGTAGTTTTAAATGCACTTGCGTCACAATATTTGTCAGCGTAAGATTCCTTTCACGATTAGGCTAATGTAAATAAAATTATTATAACAATACGAATTAAGAAAATCTGTGTGATTTATAGGAAGGGATAAGGTTTAGATTTTGAAGGGTGTGAGGAGAAATACTATTTTTAAAAGAAGAAGAGGAAGAGGAAGAAGAAGGAGGAAGATGAGAAAAAGAAGAGAAAGAGGAGAAGGAGGACAAAACGTAAAGGGAGGGAGAAGACAGAGGGAGACAGGGAGGGGGAGAGAGAGAGAGAGAGAGAGAGGAAAAAGGATATGAAGAAAGAAAATGTTGGCAGAATATAAACGAAGTGAGAAAAAATAATGTTGTCTTCTGTTACTGCTCATTGTATTAAAAGGGGGAAGGAAACGAAAGTATAAAGGACGAGGGGGAGAGAGAGAGAGAGAGAGAGAGAGAGAATGGGTGGGGTTGGAACTAGGAAACGGTGTGACAAATATTGATTTGCAGGTAGTCACTATAGAAACGAGGCTTTTACTTTTTGATTGAACCAAGAAAATATTTATTTAGAGGTTCAAACTTTGAACGCATTTCCGTGTGAATGTACCCTAGCTTAGTCACTGTACAAAAGATTCAGATAACATGAAACGATACAACTCTGATCTTAATCGTGTACTAATCGTATAGGCAAACTATTTGACACCCTCTCGTAGTATTTGGCTCTTTCTTACTGGTATGATACTATGGGCGGAGTATATACAGGAATCATAACAAAGCTTAAGACACCTGAAAATCCGGTATTTGTTCTTTTTCTCTCTCTCTCTCGTACAGACGCTTGACGTACTGAATGCGCCCACTCAGTCAACAAGAGCCACATTCTGGTATATAAGGAACTGGTAGGCAAAAATAGTATCAGTCCTGATTCGGGACAGCGCAGAGAACCAGGAAGAGATAATCAAAACTAGGAATCTGATCACTGAAACCGTCATAAAGCCACGGTATAAGACTTACCATGTTAAGGGGAAAAGGATAGGGGATTTTCCCGAATATTTTGCCAGTTTACATTTTTACCGCCAAAAGTACTCAATAATAATTATTGGTGATTGATACTCGCCGAGTATCCTAAAATGACTGCATGTTTTCATGAGGAACTTGAAGAGGGGTGAAACCCCGCGAATTTACCTATTCGGAAATTTATAATCTTGTATAATAAGTATTAGGCACAAGCGTTTGTACAGAGAAAAAAAAAAGAAACGGAGATAACTGGGGAGCGAGAGAGACAGAGAGAGACAGAGAGAGACAGAGAGAGAGACAGAGAGAGAGAGACAGAGAGACAGACAGACTAGAAGAGGCTAGACAGTATACTGTACAATACTCGCAGAGGGCGCTAAACCACATCACGATTCAATCTCTGGTCTCAAATTATAAACAATTAAAGCCATTACAATTCTATTCGAGATTGTTGACCAAGCTCCAAGCATAATAATCCTCCTGTTTTATTTCCCCCCAAGAAAGCGCTTGTTTTAAACACGAAATCTGAAAACAACGAAAAATACATGCACGAAGTAAACGTTTGAATGTTTTGGAAAACGTCACAAGGCATAATGCGCTGTCACATTCTAATACAACTGCACTTCACTTGACAATTTTACAAATAACTGGGGAAAAGAGTAAACAAGAAATTGTGAATAATGTTATGTAAGGGAAATGGGTGATATGAACGTTTTTTAATTGTTATTGATTTTTTGTATATTTATTCATTTATCTTTGTTTTTAACAAACAAGACAGCCTGCATTGGTAATCAATTTTCATTAGGCCAATATACAACCCCCGGCCCCCCACTCAGGGGTCGGAATGACCTCATGCGTGTCGCCAAAATGTCTGGTAAAGGGGTACTTTTCGTGCGACAAAGTCCGGCCCGAGAATTGTGAAAAAAGGGGTGTATTTGACTTTTACCCGGAGATTTCTTTAAAAAGGGGGTGTTTTTTCTTCTTTTTTTCTCTCATCTCATTGGACTCCTAAGAAATTATTCGGAATTTAGGGGGGTACATTGAGCATTTTCACTGATTCAGGGGGTCTCCAAGGCAGGAAAAGCGCGCGAAAGGGGGTTCGGAAATGTTGGCAGTCCTCAGATAGGGGGTGTTTTCAAAAAGAGGGAACGAGCATATGCGTACCCTAAATAACACTGAGTGGGGGGGGGGGCCGGGTACAACCAAAAGAACTTTCAGTTTATTCGGCATTTAATAAGCACATGTTATACGATAATACTCCAGTGATGGCCTGTATACAATTTTTGAGATGAAGAGGAAATTATCAACTCGAGATTTTCATTCTTGGCACAGTGCCAAACAGGAATTGAGTTCTTATGATTAAAGCTCAACTTACCCCACTCAACTGGAAACCACGATGAGGGCTTCGTCTATATACTTGTCCTTCATAATTAACCTCTTACCAGTAATAATAAAGTACAGCGCATCCGTGATAATGGGATAATTTGTTTCTAAATTATAAACGTATGATTATACCTAGGCCTATATGAAGTGATGTGCTATCAGTAACACTGCAGTGTCAATCATGGGGAAGAAAAGCAAAAATGAAAATATGAAGAAAAATAATAATAAATAATAACGACTGTGTATTATGCATTGCAAAGACACTGCTCTCATCTGGAACAAATATCATTCTTTCTTTTATCCTCATTACCCTAAGACCTGCATGCAGGCGAATGCACTGTTGGTATAAAGTCATATCTCGAGTTGAATAAAATAATATCCGATTTACTTCCCTCATATAAATCTTGGTAAAACTTAAAGAAACCGTGCCCTCGTTGTAGTCAAGAGTAATCGAAAATTTAGGCATTTCAACATTACCTCGAAAACAAAATGCGACAAGATAACAGAAACCATCAGAACTGATGAAAACATTTAAAAATATACCAGTATGAAAAGCATAAAACATACTGAGTTGGTGGGATACCTTTTTGGCACTTTTACCAGTAATTTCTAGAAGTGCGCATGTATGAAACAATCATGGATTTTCTCTCTCTCTCTCTCTCAAATCTTAGAATTACTATAGGTATATTGGCAATAAAACATGCTATAAATGTGTCCCCGAACCCCCCTCTTCTGCATGGAATCTGCTATCCATACAAAACAAAACTGATAATTGAAATGGAATCACAGCATTTAATTCATAACGAAAAAAAAGTGATAACTGATATTCAAATGAAAATATCAGGAAATAAACAATCAGTTTCTCAATAAAAAACAAAATAATAACCAAATACTTTCAAGTATCTAAACCCAACTATTCGATATTAACAATCATCACACCGGATTTAAAATGTCCATCGTTTAACAAAACAATTTGGCACATATTACATTTCTGAGCACTATTTAGATCCTGTCTATAAAATCAAAACAAATACAAAGAGTTATACTTATAAGCAGGATGAATAATATTATTTCCCCTCCACACCACTTCATGAAAAGTAATCATATTTCAAATAAATATTCCAGCGTAGCCTTAGCTTCTGCATGTAGGCCTACTAGACAACTTCATGAACACAGATGTAGTTACATTTATTTCCTTTTATGATCGATTTTTCATTTCTAGCTTCATCATGGATGATTTACAAAATTCATATTCGAAAATCCTTTACCACTCCGCCCTCATTTTCTGTGGGCATGTTTCCTTATTCACATGATTTAAGTTAAGTATTTAACTTTATTTTGTAATCATTTGGTACATACATACATCTCTTTATATTCCATGACAACCCTAAAGGTTCCTTTGCAACGATTTTGATCATTTCACTCTATTTGTGCCTTCATATCTTAAATGGCTCACTCTCTCTCTCTCCAGGCAAATTTCATTGCAAAATTGCAAATATTATCTTCTCGTTCAAAAAGTTGAAAATCTAAAATGTAAGCAGTTTACATAATGTATCTAGATAGATTCACAATAAGGCAATCATAGATGCACAATAATATAAAGATGTTTTAAATTTACTTTATTATGATATTCATTTCACACATTCATAAATTAAAAAACAGTAGAATTGTTCATTAAGGCACAATCATAATGAAATGTAACATAATTATCTCAAACACAGAACAAACAAAATCTAAATGGAACTTTTATTTTTTAGAGGGGGGGGGGGGTCATGGATTCACATCCCTTGGCAGTAATTTCTACGCTTACTAATAAATGGGAAAAAAATACAAGAACATTCGTTTCTATAAAGGTGAAAAGTAAACTTGTTTTTCACTCAAGATTTTACGTATGACAGTGAATAGATGTTTTTAAAAAAGCACCCAAAACCTTGAATTGCTATGTGAAACTTAGTATAATGCACATGCTTGTCTATCAAAAAGATAATATCATAGCCATAAAAATCAATACAATTGATCTTTAATATAATATGATATCATTCTTTTATATAAATAAATAGAAGGTGTATAATCAACACAATGTGTATCAAATCACATTGCATTTCATAATTGTCACAAATTATAGTATTTGTAATTATTTCAAATGTCTAGATCTACACCAATAGGTTACTATACTAATTTGACAATTAACTTCATCCATATAGTCACTCTTCATAATATTCAACAGTTTAAAATTTCAGATACTTTGATTCCATTCATTTTGTTAAAGCTACCACTATCTCTACAATTTCACATCAATATTACCATAAGCTATACTGAAAAGAGTTGTTTCTAACAAAGCTAACATTCAAATCACGTAACATATACAAGAATATAAAAACAAGCATTATAGAAATAAATTAGAATACATA
Source organism: Hemicentrotus pulcherrimus (assembly GCA_003118195.1). Lineage (NCBI taxonomy): Eukaryota > Metazoa > Echinodermata > Echinoidea > Camarodonta > Strongylocentrotidae > Hemicentrotus > Hemicentrotus pulcherrimus. Next base: position 332,805 of record BEXV01000223.1, on the reverse strand, counting down.
CACAAAAAACTGTGATTTCAATTTTTCAACATTTTTCTGCAATGGTAAGAAGATATCAGAAAAAAAATATTTAAGTAAAAAACAAAACAAATTACCACGAGAGCAAAATGTTAATCTTTTTAATTAAGTGGCAAAAATTCACAACACAAAAATGAAAGATTTCAGTAATTTAAATTTCTAAGCACATAAACCTTTAGCTAAAGTTTCAACTTAATACAATTCGGTTAAATAAAGAGTATGCCTCATCGGAAGATATATAGAAGATTTCAGAGTCAAGGCAGTTCATAACAAATGAAGACAATGAAGATGATAGAAGAGCAAAATGATGCTAGTTGCACATAGCAAATCATACTTGTCCCCCTTTTGTTCTAAGCAAAAAAAAAAGCAGAAGGAATATTTGCTATTCTCAACAGTAATAACTTGATTTCCCTGTGATAATTTGCACAAATAGGAAAAAAGACTTTTTTAAAATTTTATTATTAAAAAAAAAGTTTGTTATTAAAATGGCTGTCACCCATTTCACCCATTTCTACCGACAGGCAAAAGTAAATAATTGGGTAAAAGATGTTGTTTGATTTTAAAAAAAAGATTAATTTACATGAAATCCATATCCTTACAGTATTGATTAAAATTGCATTGAAATACAATAAAAAAACATTTGAAAAGTATATTTAAAAAATACCATCATACACAAGTTATTTAATTTACTCCAAAAAACCTGCAGCAGCCTATTGCTACAGTCATAAAACACTCTGCTGTAACAATGCAATGTACTACTACTACTACTACTACCGTTTCCTTCTGATTTATGCCCATTTTTTTGTTGGTTTACTTGCATGTGTAAACAGTGAACATTGAATGTGTGTAATCGTGGTTCCCAGGATTTCATGAAGAAAAAGAAATCTCTGATATTTCCCTGATGGAGTTTTAAAATGCCAGAATATGAATACACTGGAACTTAAGTTACTTGACCGGTTTTTCTGTTATCAGCTATGTCCCTACTTTCCCCCAATCAGTTTCTGTTTCTTTTCATCCTTTTCTTTTTTTAATTTCCCATTTTTTTTGCCGACTTGTTTCACTATAAAAGTAAATTCTCTTACCAATAAACCACAATCTTTAGAATGAGAGTTTCTCACAGTATAATATCAATTGCCCTAAGGATAAGAAAAATACATATTAAATTAAAAATGCGCAAGGTTCTCTTCATTGATGATCACGCAACTCCTCATCGCAAGTACTTTAGGTAAATAAATATCAAGATGTCAAGATGACAAAAAACTGTAAACTGAAACCTAAAAATCTATTACGGTATGTTTTTTTTTGGCTGCAGACCGTGAGCTATAGTACGTTGATCTTTTGGATACAGAAGTAGTAGTAACAATAGATTGTATCAGCTGGTGTCCGCAATAAGGCTGTTACTGCCACTAACCGCTTTTGTGGCCTTCTTGCGGACAACCGATGATATCAACATTTCTTTCTGCTCTATACTTTTGCAAAACTTTTTTCACTAATGAATAAAATTATTGATATCTTCCCAATCTAAACCATATTATCTTAACCCAATCTTATCTGGGCTATATCAGACCAGGTTTTTACTGGGGGGGGGGGGG
>BEXV01000223.1:311752-330543 GCA_003118195.1 Hemicentrotus pulcherrimus | reverse complement strand
TTGCCCCCCCCCCCCCCCCCAGTTAACGTAGGGTTAAGAAGAAAAAAAATGCACATACTTATAAAAGCATGTTTCTTTGGTAAAGCTTCAAGTCTTATTTAGTAGATTAGACTTGGCATTGACAAGAAATAACAAGAAGATACAACTGTATACTATTCAAATTGTAATGATAATTTCTTTATATACTCTATAACATCATATCGTCTGTTCGGAGCAAAAAGGGCTTTCACTCTGTGTTAAAGTATATGTGTTAATGCACTTCTGGATCCAAACTGACGATATTATATCAGACTAATGAGGAAATAGAGAAAAAATCTATATGATATAACTTCAATATACACAAACATTATTGACATAGTCTAATACAACAGTACAGGTATACAACTACATAAACCTTGAATATTACTTTAACATTTCAAGTGTACTGTCATATTCCACTGATTTATATTAAAATAGGAAATACATCTTCCTGATTATACAGTCATCATTCCATGACAAATTTTGTAAATATATTTTCTTGCTCATAGTTCTGATATTCTAATACTAATCCTAATACTACATTGAAGGCCATACATCTATGGCCTTTTCAAGGTTTTTAGAACTGTTGTCATGACTTTGCATGCAACGTTTTTCTTCAGCAGAAATTGTATCTATCTGTTCACTGGCTACATGAAACGATGAAGATGATATGCAGGTAAGCCATGCAAAAAGTCTGAAAAACAAAAATTCTCTTACAAATCTAAATGGTAATTTGTAAAAAAATGAGAAAAAGCAAATTGTTTGGTTTAGTGCAGTACAGGCACGAAATTCTTCACTAGTCATAAACACTATAACAATATGGTGTCTACTCCTAGTTAGATGGCAGGTTTATGGTCTAAAATAAAGCAACTATAACGTCTGATCTAATCAAACAATACCCAGATGTCATGAGTCCCAACAAACATGTATGTTATCCGGAAAGATAATTTCAAATGATAAATTGAATAATTTTCCATGCAACCTTCCATAAATTTTCATAAATATATTGGCAGAGTTCACATTTTTAGAATCGAACTACAAGACAAACTTTGAGACGTGATCTTGTAATCCCTAAATGTTGTAAAGAGTATCGAAAGCATTTATTATGCTGAGATAACTCCTTTATTATGTAATAAACTTCCAGTTGAAGCAAGAACGAAATACACACGTGACTCATTCAACACCCACCTTTTTTATGTTTATATTGCAATGACAATTTCAAATTAACCTTCAAATATTGCCTCATTTACTATCTTTATTATGTAAAATTTGATTGCATTATAATTCTTCTGATCTAACTCGCAGGGCCCTATGGGAGACAAATTTATGTTAAATGGGCTATCCTATTAATAGAATAAATACATAATGTTCTCATTAAGTTAAGCTACTTGAGGCACAGGCATATTTTTCGTACAAAAACCCTTGACAAATGCACAATTCATCTTTTATCTTTTATCTCTCTGGACACGCGACCCTGATCCAAACAAAGAATCTAAAATATGAATCTAATGTCCAAACTAAAATGAATGTAAGAACATGGTCAATGCACTTTCCAAACTGCCTTTGTTCCAACAAAGTGCATGAAGTGGTTTTTAGATATCTTCAGGAAGTGATGTGGGCTGAGGTCTCCATAAATTTATAAGGTTTTTTTTTTATTGTATCATCGAGAATGCCATTAACGTCAAGAGCACAAGAACGGCATGCTAGATTGAGGTGACCTTCAAAACCGAGGTGGACACGTTCTTGATTCTGGTAGCGGACAGGGTAGACAACATGGCGCATGCTCAGATGTGGTCGTGTCAACCAAAAAAAACCTTATTGTAACATTCCCAACGCTGTAAATCACCTTTAGCAGTCTTTTTGCACTTAAGCTACGATGCTTTCCTAAAATGTCTCTTGTTAGCAATTTTGCACAACTCGAAACAAAGCGCTTGCAAGCAAAACTAAAGAGCATGAAACTAAGGAGCATGAAACTAAAATGAAATTCATGCAAAACAAGGCAGTCTCTTCAAATAATTCTCCCTGAGATCTAGTTTTAATCTCTACTTCTTGGAATGCATCAGTATCTGATTTCTTTGAATCGAGAAAAGGTCTTGTCCTTATTACCTTTAAAAGATTCCTTAAAACATTCTTATTCATGTAGTAATTTAGTGTGATTTTTACTCACTTAATGGTTTGTTTGCTTTCTTTCCCAATTTTTTAAGCACCATGCTGCCCCCCACCCCCCCCCATGGCAAAACAGCATAACAGACATAACGTATTCTTTTAAAAGCCTTTAACATGCTGTTATGCCATTAAAGACATGCTAATTAATTATGAATAGTGACACTTCAAAAATTCAAAAAATGGTTTAACATGTGTAATATGATGTATTAAGTACCAAAAGCCCNGACAAAACAGCATAACAGACATTTTGAAGTTTTTGAGATATAAGGCAAAACGTATTCTTTTAAAAGCCTTTAACATGCTGTTATGCCATTAAAGACATGCTAATTAATTATGAATAGTGACACTTTAAAAATTCAAAAAATGGTTTAACATGTGTAATATGTTGTATTAAGTACCAAAAGCCCCAAAAATGCATTTCAAAAAAATTGTATGTTATGCCGTCTTGTCATGGGGGGGGGGGCAGTATGGTACCAACAACATTACGTCATATCTTGCTTTAGTTAGTCAGATTCTATTCATCCTAAATAGTAACTCCATGTAATGAACTACCCCCTTGTACCTTTCATTAATGGACCAAAAAATGGCAACAAATGTTTCCATATAAATCTAAAAGACTTTTCAAACACTAAATTACTCTTAATAACTGTACATTACACTCCACATACCAGGTATTGCTTGACACTAAATACCCTGATTTCTCTCATTTGAGAGACCATCATGAAATGAAGAGTAAAGATCTTGAAAGCTTTCACTCCCCAACACATCTCAATCTACCAGTTATGATTAAGCCTTCTCCTCAACAATACTGGTAGTGACATTCAGAGCTTCAGAGGCCTGCTTAAAATCCCTTGCCCCTGCACCATCTTTGTACCTCTTATTCTCCATCTTTTGAAATCCAGTCCCCCTTATCGGTGTCAAGTTGTACCCCAACAATACTTCAGCTGCAATAGTACTCTTAATATAAATAGAGATGTCCTCCTGTCCACTTCCTTGAAGGCATAGTGAGAAGATGTAAGTTCCTTGTAAGGGTGAAAACGTTTACCCCCGAGGAGGAAGAAGAAGAAGGTGTAAGCCCCTAGTAGGGAACAGCTGTGATTGGTTTGTACTGGTAGTAAGGTGATTTGGTTCCTACCAATACCAACTGCTGTCCTTGGTACACCAACCTGTGCAGATGGAAGTGATACACATAGAATACTTTAATTTAATTCAATGCAATACATTAATTTCTTTTTCAGACATTTACATGATCGAGTGATAAGGAAGTTGAGGATCCCACAGAGAAAAAGTTATATAAGGCACGGCTATTTACAACACTTATTGCCATTGCAGGGCCCTCAGGAAGAGCAGTTATATTTCTGATCCCCTGGATTAGTAAGACTCTGTTGTTATCATTAATACAATTGTATACAACATTGATGGTAAATATACTATTGTAAAGCCTCTATCACAAATTAACTCTAAAAATGGGGCAAAAATAAACTGTTCTGAAATAATTTAAGTCACATTTAATATCAAGGTTATTTCATTTCACCTTTCCCATGCTCATGTACGTAATTTCATCCAGTCATTGAAAGTGAAAATTGCATGCATAACCAAATCACGTATTTTCAAAATTGATGAAAGACAATTCACATTTATTTTTCCTTCCTAACCTTTCCTGTCAAGTCAAAGCAATCAAATGTCTTCAAAATATGATTCATATTTTCATGCTGCATTTTGCTTGCATGGGTTACTGCTAAGGTCAGACAAGTCTTGGTCAAGATCACAAGGCTGTGAAGACAACAATTTTCACTTGAAAACATACACAGCATTTTGAAAGCATTCAAGAATGGCCTACTCTTCCCTTTTCAATCTAAATCTCAGTCACCTATATTGAAATGGGTCCTTCAATACAGTTTTGCCTGTTCTCTGGACCTCTCATTCATCCTATCTGAGAAAGTTAGATTCCACAAAAGAGTTTAAACCAGCTAAAAACCTGTCTCTTCATCTAGTATGTGAGCTTTCCTACTTGTAGATCATAATCAAATTGTGTAATTTTCATATGCAATGTTGTTGCATCTTGAATGACAGTCTTTTGATATGTGCACAATAAATTAATTTAGACTGACCTTAGTACTCCCTTGTGCAAGCCTCTCACTGTGTCTCCATTGTAGATGTATATCCTAAGGCATTTAGCAAGTTTCACTAACACCTTGAAGTCTGTCGTGGAGTCTTGACGATAAAATAATGTATATGCTCCTCTGTGGAAAGATATTGAAAGAAAGCATGCAATTAGTATTGTATTTTCACACTTCATTCTCATTATCACCGAAGGCAGATATCATTCATGTACTAGTATTAAAGAGTAGATTTCTGTCATTTACAATCTTGCACCAACAATTTGAAAGATAAACCATGAAATGGATGTATGTTTTTTCTCCAATAGTATGCGATATGAATAATGTTATTCACTTCTAGGCAGTCTAGAACCATTGGTCCATATTCTAATAACTCGGTTAAACATGGCCCTGTGTCTACATTCATGTTTAAGTAACAAAAGGAAAACTTCAGCCTTAAACTTCTTTAAACCCCGATTTTGGATATAATCCTAAACCCAGCATTAGGTTTAAATGTTAGAATATAGCCACTGTCATTCATTGCTTAATACTCAGTAATTCAGCATACTGGTATTGATTTTACATTATACAAATATTCTACCGATAGGATTAAAATATAATTGCAATTATCATTGTTAATACACTCAGACTACAAATCTGTATTTTGCCAAGTCAAAGATGTTTACATAATATAGAAAGTGTCCTTGCCATAATCAAAAGTAACAGTGCATTGTCAATACTCTAACAGCTAAATTCAGAACAACATTTACATATTTATTTTATTTTGATTTCTGAAAGATATTCTCGACCAGGGAAACAATTTTAGAGAAAAAATGGCATTACTGGCATTTATTAATATTTTGGTATGGACATGTACACACAAAGGTGAGGGGAGAAGGCAATTATTTGCCCTAGCCAACAACCTTGACCGAGTATTTATTCAATGAAGGACCCAGACTCTTACCTTGAAAACCCTGATAAATCTAAGGAGGTCTTGCCCAAGGTGTCACAACCTATCAGCAGATTACGATCCAGGGGTATCCCCTCTTTGACGAGTTGTTTCATATGTTTCTCATACTCCACTAGCTTGAGATAGAATGCCCTTGATGGTTCAGTCGCAGGATCACTAAGAGGGAAACATTCATAACACTTTTTTTTAATGGCTTATCATAGGGAGGCAAATAATTAGCTTAAATTTGAGCTGCATAATAATAATTATACAAAGAAGATTACACTTCACTGTGTCATTATCTTAACATTGCATTATTTTCTTTAGAATCATAATTTTTCTGTAAAAAATTTTGAGTTTGACAAACAATTTCTAGATTCCCATTAAATATTCAAATTCTGGTAACAAATAAAAAACATACATATATAAGGTAGTTATCCTTAATTGGTAAATCTGAATTGTTTAAATTTTGCATTTATCTCAAATATTTCAAACTATTCTATTTGAAAATTTATTTCAACATTGTGTATAGGGCTACATCTTAGTTTAGGAAACCAGTCATTTGTCTGAGTTCACACACACACTCACACTTGAGTGCAGTGAGTCTACAGACTGTGAACGAAGACACAAATTCATATGACAAAGTGAAGCTCTGCTGTGTGAAATTAATGGTTAATGGTTAACGATGTTTATAGTATCATGTGATCATACCTTGTCATCGTTCTATTTGACAGGTACTCCTCCAAGAAAGGTCTGTCTTCATAGATCCCCGGTTTGATTGACCTTTTGACCCTTGACACGTCAGGTACGATAGATTCTCTATTCTTCCTTTGGTCGTCTTTCAACCATCCCCTCCATGTCTGATCTATGCAGCAGTTTGCCTCGTTCTTCTTCATTTCATCCTTCCACACACTCCTCCTCAGCAACCATCTGGTCAAGGGCAAGGATAAAAGGCAAATTCTTCATTATTGGGTCAAAGGTTATTTTTAAGAAAAGATAGAATTCCTTTAGATATGAAAAAGTAACATATTTTGGAGATACAGCAGCTATCATCCATTATCTGAATAATTGTATATATTTCTATACAGTTCTTGTGTCACAAATTGGCATTACTACTGTACTCTGTTGACTAGTACAAATGGAAATGGAAATGTTTTGTATACTTTTCCAACTGTTTATTACGATGACACAAGATCATATGAGACTATACAAAAATGTATTCAGGAATACTATATTCATTTTCTGATCCTCCCAGAGATGGCAAGAAAATGCAACATCTAAGATCAAGTTTGATGTATCGTCTGTTTGGAGTCAGAAGGGCATAAACTCTGAGTAGAATGATATCATGTATCACCCTTCTGGCTTCAAAAGGACAATATGTGAATAAATAAGAGCTTATGTAACAATAAAACTGAAACTACCGGTACTTGTTTCAAATTTTTAAAGTTTTTATCAGTACCCATATCCTGGGAAGGTATCGCTTCTGTACAACAATCCTGTGTCTCCTGACGTATGCTTGAACCCTGTGAAGAAAGTGATGGTCAAAATCAAGACACAAAAGATTCTAGTCAAAATAAAGACTGATACAAACAAACTGATATATCGTCCTTGTTTTCACGAAGTGACGGTAGTGAGGAAAATCGTAACACAAAGTGAATGCAATTTTTTTTCACTACCGTCACTTCGTGAAAACAGCGACGATATACCTTCAAATCCACTATTGAGAGGGGAAAAAAAAAATTCTTAGAATGTTATAATTGGGAGAACATTCCCTCCTTCCCCCAACAGCATAAATTAAAAAATGTCAAAATGTAGAGCTAAACTAGAGGACCACACAGAAATAGTTGCAATATTTATAGCAAGGTATACTGGAGTATAACTCTTTGCATTATCTACTTTGATAAAGACCTCATGGTTCAAGCATACCTTCACATGTACTACTAAGAAGAAACTAGGCACACAATTTCATACCGTTTGACTATCAATATTTATCCTATAGAATAAGTGCTGAAATGTGACTTGTACTTTACATGACCTTTGAGACTGACACAAGTACGATAAAAACTCATCAACATGTACCTAAATTTGTAAGTTAGTGTCTTAACTATTCATTCCATGCTGACATGATTCGCTAAATCTGTAGTAGCACGTGTTACAATCAAATTTGCTGGTGAAGATTGCTCAGATCTTGATGAGAAACATTGTTCAAAGCGAAAGCAGTCCAATCTTTAGATCGTTCTCTATACACATAAGTTGTTACTATAGCAGGTTTGTCAGTTCCATTTCTAAGATCATATATTTCATCATATGTTCAATCAAGGCTTATAATACTTCTAAGTCATTGTCTGCCTGCCAGGAGGGTGGAAACATAACTGTTTTGTCAAATTTCCATGTTGTTCAGTATTCATCATGGAATTAATAATATCATCAAATATTTAGTATTAATATTGAGTAGATCTAGTAACAGAACAGGGGGATGTTTTACAAAGACTAAGATTGACTTAAGTTGGACTTGAGCTATGGCAGGCTGTTCATGCCATTGTTTGCTCTCACCATTTACTGGCATTGGTCTCTCAAGGGATGTACAAATCACGGTCACCAATCTACAGAATTTACATTTTTCGATAATTCTTCATTATGGAAGGAAAAAATCTTATTTAAAGATCATAATGGTGAGAGCGAGCAAACAGTGGCATGAACGGCCTGCCATAGTGAAGTATTGCTGTAAGTCAGACGCTATGTTCGTGTTCGGTTCGGCAGAGTTCGGCATTTTTTCACCCAAACTTGGTTCGGTTCGGGGTTCGGTAATATAATAGCAAGCAGCGTTAAAGCCACGGGGCCGGCCAGCCGGGCCATAACAGCAAGAAGGAATTCTGCCCACTCCAGCTGAAATACAGTGCTTCCGACCAGCATGACCTTCACATAAAAAAACTGCTTTAAACATAATTATTTGTGAAGAAAAGTACTACTTACATTCTTATTTCCGTCTTGAATCGTGTTTTATTTTCAATTTAAAAAGAATCATGTTTTCAGTTTGTGCCATGTTCGGCGAACTTCCGTTCGGTTCGGAGGTTCGGCTACAGCACTATAGTGAAGTCCAACTTAAAGTTGATCTTAGTCTTTGTGAAACACTCCCTAGGAAGCAGTTTTCTTGAAAATATTAACATATTGTCTGCTGAGAGTCTTAACTCATATACCTTTACTATAAACTAACTAATCCTGTTGAAACAATACAAGGTGTAAGCACAAAACTCGCTCAAATATGTCATCGCCATGGAAACCTTCAAAGATTACACTATATACTTTTGCACATATTAAGGCCCTTCTGGCTCTCAACAGATAAGTACGATTCTGAGAAGATAAGTAACATACCATGTTCATTCCATGCAGATATAGACAGGATGGTTTCATCTTCCAAGAGATGCATGGTTTGAGAGAAGTAGCGTAGAAAGTCCGGAGCAACCTCTACATACTCCTCCACGATGATAAAGTATTCGCTCTTTGGAAAGAGACCCATGGCCTCCTGCATGCCTGCATGCAGAGCATCTGTCAGAAAGAAAGAAAACAAACACATCATCCAGAAGAGTGGAGTTTGGAAATGTATGCGGTACAAATAACTCCAAATATTTTGCTCTGAATATTCCCTGTTTCATGCCAGTATACTTTTTTTTTTAAGGAGTAGCTTCACATGTTACTTCTGTGAAGATATCTTGTACCTTAAATACTAAATATAAAGGGGAAAGCCGCTATTGAGTAGACTAATCTAGACTAGTCTGCAAGGAAATTGACCTTGTTTGAGCCGTTTGAATAAAACAAAAACATCAGAAAAATAACATTTCACATTTCACATTGCCATCAAAAAGAATTTGAAAATGAAATATCTTCATGTTCAATATAGATATTTTCATATAGGAAACTAGAAAGAGACACTATTAACACATACAGTGCCATTCATTTAATACACATTCAATTGAAAAAGTAGACCCAGAGAGATGCAAGTTGGTCTAGTGCTACGGTCAGCTCTCTGTCTTTGCCTTCAAACTGATCGTACCCTGGTTTGAAACCAAGTCATGTCTTTTGGATGGTGACGATAAAGGTTGATCCCAGATGTAAATAATAATTTTTGATTGATACAATCTGTAAAAACCCAATTCCACAAGCACATCGCAGCACTTAGAAATGCTATGATTATGTGGATTTTCTTGACAATCTGCCTTCTGGCATTACTAACCCAGTGTGGTCGTGAGTTCAGTGTTACCAGCTTCGATTGAAAATCTAAACTACAAGACAACCCAAAGATACGTTACTTACATAAGTACTGAGATTTAGCCTTGATGTATTGTGTTCTGAAGTTATAGACTCCTACAAGTTCATTAGGTTGAGCAAAGTTTCCTTCCAGGATGACAACCACAAGATGATTCTGAAGGCCTGGTAGCGCAATCAGAGACTCAAGGGTACGTTGAAGTGCTTCCAGGTCAGATCCTGTATCAGTTAAAGAAGGTTAAAGGTTAGGTCAAGAACCTATGTTTTGTCTACATTGTTTAAGTTGAATGTAACACCAATGGAAAACAACCGATTGCCTTTGGTTGATGATAACATTCAAGACAAAATAGATTTGACATCTATAACATTGTCCACTTAGAAATGGAGAAGGCATGTGTTCATAATTCTAATGAAAATATTGCTCTTAATGACCCAAGAGCTTGCTTGAGGCTTGCTTGACATGGAAACAATGATGGATGCCAAATACTATCACATCAACTAGGTAAACGTAATGGTCAGTCACCAGAGGTTACACAAAAATTCTTCATAAAGGAGAGCTTCCATTTGAGAACAGATTGATCAGCTGACAGGCCACTGATATTCTTAATCAACCCAAACAAAGTCAACAATTGTTAGCATAAAAGAAACAACAGAGAACTACAAGGGAGATACAGTTATGCTGTTTTCTTGTACCTGGTACCACTATGATAGGTGTAGAGTAGGCAGGATTCGAAGCCAGGCTCTCGTCATCAAGCTTCAGGGTCATGATGGGACGGTGGATGTTGACTGGTGAGCACATCTCTCGGAAGTTTGGATGGTACTTCTGACAGAACTCTGTCTTTTTCTTGAGTCCCATCACTGAATTGGTTACAGATGATCCGTTGACTGTATAAAACAAATGAGAAATAATCTTATGATGTATGCTGTGCACCAGGAACACTTGCTACATAGATTTCTAGTGGGGATCCAAAAGATGATTGATGGCAATTATTGCTATTTTTTCTCGTCATGGACCAAGGATTATCCAAATTAAGTGGGCACCTTCCTCCCTAAATCTGATTTGCAAGGTTTTTTAGTTTTTGCAGGCTACAGTCATCTACACTCTTGCAAGTAGATTTGTTTAGTCCATCGTTTACCCTTAAATCTGTCATTTTATTTCACTTTATTTAAGTATTACAAAAAGAACAAAAAAAGGGCAATTCCCACTTATAAATGTATATATACATTATACTACATACACAGAAATATATTTTTTTGAATTTGGATGAATAACAAGAATTGAATTGAATACCAATTTTTCTTGCCTTTTCTTCTTGATATTTCTTTATTTTGTTATATTTTACACCTCCAATTATTTGTGAACTAACATGATATAATCCTTATCCAGCTCCTTTTAGGTCCATATATGCCCCCAAATGGAATCGCATTTTTATAGCTAAAGTTGCAACTTGGTTTACTAGACAACATTCTCCCCTTTCAATTTCAAATTACCAAACTTGAAAACAATACACTTGCTAGGCCCTACTTTCATTACAATTTACAAAGAGCACCATTTCATCCAAATCTAAAAAACAGCAATGTGCCACCCACCTCCAACCTGGGGAAATAAATACATTTGGATAACAGAGCCACGTTCAACTAAATTTATAATATCTTTGTGTTGGGGGAAACGATTTTGATTGTCATCACAAATCAAGATTGCACGGGACAAGCACTTATCATCGTGCTTGCACAGAAATCTCCACTAACTGTAAACTAACACAATCATCTACGCGCAGAGATTGAACAGTGACTTGTCACAATTCAGATTTGTTATGGCAATCAACGTACTTTCACTCTTAAACATGAAAGATAATCAGACTTTTTAGAATACCATCCATGATCTGTATTTGGACTTACTGAATTTTGGGATGCACTGCCATATCTCAGCCTTGATACCCCACCCATCGTTGAAATCTTCGCTGACCTTCTCATATGGGGTGAGACCTTTGATACCCTTCTGACCAACAAACGCCCACATCTCTCGATAGCCTAGGTCCTGGATCTTCGAAGCTCCTAGTCTCTGTAGCTCACGTTTCGTGTCATACCCAAGTCTGTACAAAAATGAAGAGAATGAAATTAACATCAATAACATTACGATCCTGCAAGTTCACTACTGTACAAGATAGTTTGCAGAATGAGTTGCCTTACACTATAAAATGTGAGCTACAGAATAAAACAAATGTTGCTGAATTAACAAAACTGAGTATCATATCTTTGAAGAAAAATCAATTTTTGTCTATCAAACTTTTTGCTAATTTGAAAGGGCTAACCTTTTCCATGCCCAAGAATTTGTATACTAAAGAATGTGTTTGGACTAGGAATGTCTACATATTTGTATACTAAAGAATGTGTTTGGACTAGGAATGTCTACATTTTTATTCTTGAAACCAAAACATGTACCTTCATTCAAAAGTACATTCCTAAGGAAGACAGAGCATGGCATATCTACTGTTGAAAAGGCAACAATTATTTTTAAAGGTTTTCTTTTGAAAGCTTGTTTATGATAACAAATCAATTTGGTGGCACAGAATGGGGTTTATATTAAGCACACTCACTCTTTAGACGCCTCATCAAATGTACCTCCTATTACCATCATTCCTGGACCCACTGATCTCAGAAAGTCTGCACACTTTTTGTCATTGATAGCTAAAAAGATAAAGATTATCCACAAAATAATGCTAAATAAAACAAGGCTGTTAAAGACTTTCATCAAAATAATTGGTGGTGGTGACTGTAAACAATAACCTCACTTCACAATATCATGCTGATGTCCTACATTAGATGCCATAATAGTTCTTTTTTTTTTTGTAATGGACATATTAATGAAGTTACAGCTTTTTTCCTTTGCTTTTGTATTAGAATAAGGTATATATGAGATAGGCACATAGGATGAATACTAGAAAGCTAGAAATAAAACAATATTTAACTCTTACTTTCTCATTTCATGTAAAAAAACATATTCTAAACCAGATTCAATATTGTATCATGGAAACAAATCTAAATGGCATCTTAGAGATTTGTTTGCATATTCTGGTATATGATTTGTATGTTTCCTTCAATTAAATACATAAATTTCCTTCCCCAAAACCAGTGCATATCTGACTTGAAAAAAAGGCCTGATAAATAAATAAAGAGTAGGAAAAACCAAAATGAAACATTAGCACTAACCTGATTCATATGTATCAAAGCTGCCAGAGCTTACAACCTCTGCAGTTTGTGGGTCTACTACAATGAAATTCAACCCTCTCTTTGCTGGGCTCACACTGTCTATTTTATGGTCACCCAGCATCCTTTTAGAGAATAAGAAAAAGAGAAATGATAAGTTGTGAACAAGTACGATTGGGCATGTTATTGCTTAAGTTTAGATCTATTAATTTTATAAATGTAATGCTTCCTGGGAGAAATTTCAATTATTTAAACATATTTGTGGCTTACACCCAGTAAATACAGTAAGATCGATTGATCGATCTGTATTGAAAAACAAGTCAGAATATTTCACTGTCATTACTTCTGTCTCTCTGACTCTCTCGATCACAAAATGCTTTGTTCTTCAATTAACATGAGGTATTTCTACATAAATGCAACAAGGATTCTCCTTTGTAAACCATCAATCTTGAATTCAATGACTTTAATCAAAGTATGATAATTGAGTACAAGCAAGAAATCATTGGTGAAATCACTGTATTCCAAATGTCAAAGTTGCATTATGTGCAGCATTTCTATTATGGGATGTACGAGACACAAACTCAAAATGCAGAATGCTCCTTTTCACTGAATAAAATCTACTTACGTCTTGCCATCGAAGCAGAACCTGGGAGATATCTTACTCTTCTTTGCCACGTGACCCGACTCAATATGAACAGCGACCTCATTACTCTCACAGACTCGCGGCACCATGCACAGGTTCTGGTATGGCATTCCACCTAAGTTTGATGGTTGTTTCTTTTGACTCACTACAAAAATCAAAATACAAGGATTTGAACAACTTATCTTAAACTTCAGTTACTCACTTCATAAATAAAATTACTTTTTTTTTAACCACTTGTGATTAAAATGCACATTTTGCAATTTTTTATTAGCACTTATTTTGTGAGAGAAATCAATCGGTATTCAAATAATTGGGGTAAAATTGAGTATACATAATACTACAATATTGTAAGCTCATATGGCAATGTTACTCCATCAAAGTAAGTTTACAATGCGATGGTTAAACAACACTTTGGCATTTTCTCTTTACATACTCATTCATATGAGTGAAAATCACTATTGTCATCATTTCACAAAGCCTATTTTCAATAAAAAGTGACAAAGTCTCAACTTCAATCTGGGATCCAACACTATACGTAAACCTTAACCAAACCTAAAATGTAATTAAAACCCTAGCCTTTGTATCTATCAAGTTCGCCAACTACCCATTGAAACGCATTGAAACGGGATGTCAGTGAAATTGTACCCTTGTATTGAAATTGAACCGTTGCATAAAACAATGCCTTGAGCAATTGATGCAGGAAGCATATGTCGGAGCACCAATGGTAATGATAAAACCATTCCAACCTTACCTAACCATTCTATTTCCCAACCATTTTAATGCTTTAATCTATTATGTTTTCATTGTAACTTTAGTATAATCATTTGATAAATTTTTCAATGGAATTTATATTGTCCATAATTTTTTTTCTTCAAGTGGTGAAATAAATATGAGATGAAATGAAGTGTAATACACTCACATGGTATTGAGAAACATCCCTTGACGTCTGCTTGGGCACCCCATTCTTCAGTTGCTTTCTTCAATGTATACTGCCAAATTGATAGAGAATACCAACAAACTTTACAACCAGATAAGACTGAACAATTTGTAATACCGGTACTTGTATTTATAAAGATATTGAAAAAAAAGTATATTTGTGTTGATTCTGAAAGGCTCAAATCAATTAATGATTCTTGATTACTATTGAAGATTATAATGTATCACAGAAAATGCAAGAATACAATTTAAGGAAGATCACAAACAGAGCACATGCAGATAGATGACTGTTGATCTCATCACATTATTGTGTCTAATTTGTAGCTTTACAATCTTTAAAAAAATCTAGTTCAGTAAGGCTATCTTATATACAATATATATCACTTTTAAAAATTACTTTATAATGACGAAACAAATATGCAATCAATACCCATGGTTACTTCCTGGAGATTATTACATTTCTTAAGAATTGTTCCTAAATGACATGGCAAACTGTTTCAAAAATTGCTGCTTCCAATACGAAATGACCAAGGAACAGTGCGCCAAATACTTATCCAACTTATATCACACCGATTCTTTTCCACACCCCCACTCCCTGTTACCTTTATAGGTTTTATTTGCATGTGAATGAGCCTTCAGGCTTTCTCACACGAGCCAGTCAGAACATACCTTTTCATGCTCCCCATCATGCTCAACATACTTCTGCCCGATGAAAGCCCACATTGAACGATAGCCTAGTAGATGGGCCAGTTTACTCCCAAAATGATCCTCAAATATCTTCACCGCTTCTGGCGATAACCGGTTTGTAGCGTCGTCAAATATGACTGCCATGATGACATCCCTCGGAGGGACGCCGTCTAGGAATGCTATCAGTTCGGTACTATCTGATGAAGGAAAGAGAAGGCATGGAAGAGCATAAGAAAAGGATACAACCAAATAAGAGTAGAAATCAATAAGGATTGACTGATAATGCTTCTGCCCTTATTTTAACCTGATGATGAATTAGTCCATCTATACATTTATAAAATATTTGATAAAAATGTATATATTAAAGTAAATATTATTATATGAACAGAATCTGAATGACTGACCAATGACTACCTGTACTTTAAACTTAAAATTGCTAATTCCTTCAAAGGTAATACAAAGTATTTGTATGGGGTCATGAATTTCGTTCAAATTAACATATCGGAAGCATATGCAATCCTACAATATTTAGTGATCATTGTCGCTGTTGAAATCGAGTCTAAGGTGATGAAATTTCAATAATAAATTGTTTATGTTGTATAGCTCCCTCTCAAGATCAAGATATTAAATTTGCTATAAAATAATGTTTCTTGACTAAAATCGACCGATTGGCTATTACCGTTTGGAAATTATACATTACAACTACATGTTCTGAGATTTTCATGGTCGCAGCTACCATCGTATGGCCGTAGGCGCTATTTGAAATTTATCATAATTTACCGGGAGCACCGGTAAATTTTTCTCAAAAGCAGATGTGTTTTAGGAGCTAAATTTTCTAGTGCTAATAATACATCCACAGGGGCATCTAAATATATCAAAATTGTAGAGAATCACTATCCAGCCAATTTTCAAAATTTCCCAAAACTTTGTAATACCTTTAAAATAGTAATTATTTTATCTAACAAAATAGTTTTGATAACAGCGCAAAAAATCAAGAAAAAAGTGCAGGTCTTGTCCCAATTGAACTTTGACCTCATGAACCCCAAATTAAATCAGATAACCTATAACTAATTTTTAGTTATAGTTTATCAGGGCATTCTTAGCAATTCGTAACATCCCTCGCTATACATATTATATTGTCCTGGGCCAGGACACTAGACAACCTGCAAAACCCATTACTGAATACACAATGACCCTAGAAGACCTGACAATCTTTGTACTTAACTTTCCTTTCCTTACCTTGCGAAGCAATCTAAAAATAGCCTACAGAACCTTGTCTGTATAAGTCTTAGAGTCTTATACAGGTACAAGCTTTTAATGGAGTGATATGGCACATACAACTTTCGGTAAATTAAAATTTAACATGAATTCACATGGTTTTTATCTGTAAATAGAAGTCATTTAGGAATAATTTAGATGAAATTTCCCAAAACAAGAGATTACTAGTATATTACATTATACATTAAGTCTTACATAAATACCAATAAATATCTAGTGCATCAATAGAATTCTACTCACCTGCCTGCGTAAAAATGAAATAGAGCTACAAAAATAGTGTTATCATTGTGCCAAAATGAATGTTAATTTGACAAATTACACAAGGTTTTTATACCAATAGACCCTTTAAAAAAAAACATACATAAGAGCACATTAAATGAAGAACATGATGTCATACAGACAAAGCAAAGTAAATCAATATCAAAGACAAAAATTGAGAAAGGTATGCTGATAAAATACTGTTTAAATTATTTTACCATGGATGAGAACAAGCAATAAAAGGGATCACAATGCGCTAACATTTTCTTCACAAAAACACTCTGGAATTTGCAGAGATAACTTTGGAGAAAATAATTGATGCTGCTCATGATGATTATGATAAGAATGCTGATGATGATGACTATTATTTAACAAGATGTTTAGCTGTTAACTGAGAAATTGCAATATCTCTTTGTATAAGTAATATTTGAAGCTCATATTTTGAATACAGTAAAGCCACATGGAACCTTTAATACATAAATAGTACATAAAATATGTTGATTTAGGTACACTAATAACTCATATCCTGCATACAAAGCTAACACCCTTCAATCTCTCAATAGATGAAATATGAGACTGCATAATATAAACATATGGCTCATTTTCCTTCAGTTAAAGTTTTCAGTTACAATTATATTTCTATCAAAATTGTCTGGCTCATATTGTTTGTTTGAACATTTCAGCTTGAGTGTTGTCTAATAATAAACTATTAACAAAATAAAACTAGATGGAACTTCGACTGCGCGCAGTCCAAAATGATGCCTCCGCCATAGAGCAATTTTACAAACCAAAACAGAAACAATTTCTAAAATTCAAGTTTGATTGTAATCCATCTTTGTTTTTTAATGATAATTCATGCATAAGCTATTTATAGGCATACATAATGAGCCACATGACCTTTGACCTGATGACCCTAAAATCTAATCAGTTCATTAGCTGTGTAAGATATACATGACCCGAGTTTGGCAGGAATCCATCAATCGTTTTTTGAGATAATGCGATCACAAGCCATTTTTGCATATATAATGAGCCCTGTGACCTTTGACCTTGGATCTCGTGACCCCAAAATCTAATCAGTTCATAGGCTCTGCAAGATACATACATGACCAAAGTTTGGCAGGAATCCATCCATCGGTTCTTGAGATAACGCGATCACGAGCCATTTTTGCATACATAATGAGCCCTGTGACCTTTGACCTTGAATCTCGTGACCTCAAAATCTAATCAGTTCATTGGCTCTGTGAGATACAAACATGATCCAAGTTTGGCGGGAATCAATCAATCGGTTCTTGAGAAAACGCGATCACGAGAACGGGACGTACGGACGTACGGACGTACGTACGGGTCGTACGTACGTACGGACGGACGGACAACCCGAAAACATAATGCCTCCGGCTACTTTGTAGCGGAGGCATAAAAATTGTATTTGTAGTACATTGTGTATATGTTTCATGTGATTCTGTAGGAATTAATTTTTTGCCATTAACAGAACTCAAGATTAACTCATAGCTTCCCTTAAATGCTGTGATTCCTTGGATGTAGGTTGTACCAGTAAGTGCTATATATTGGCTATACACATTCGATCAAGTATAAAACATATATAGCGGTTGTGTAATTTCTAGTATCAGTTCCACAGCTCTGAGGCTGTGTAACCTACCAGATAGAAACATATCATGGACGTGTAATTACCATTTGGTGCTCTGAAGCTGCCCTTTACTGACACTGTAGTATCCCTGGTTAGTGCTTTATTGACTTGTATCCACATATTATTTGTGCAATATTAATGCTGTATGATTTTCCCAGTTAGTGCTCCACAACTATACCATTCAATTAGTGCTTCTTTTTTTCAACTTTAGATTGTGAGTTAGTGCCACAGATCTGTAGCTGTTTTATTCCCAACGTGATGTATACAAATCACATATAAAGTGCACTGAAGGGCTCCTGTTAAAATTATGGATTCTTTAATACACTGGTGTTATTTTGATGTGGGATATCATATGGCTACTGCAATATCTCTGTTGGTACATACCTTTATTTGATGCCACTCTTCTGCTGCCATGATGCCGCCTGTGGCCAAATAGCTTTAAGCCTACTTTAAACAAGAGGGTGAAATATTGCGAGGCTTAAAACTTACATTTGCTGCTGTGGAATTTTTTTTTGCCTGAAATGAAAGTTAGTTACTTGAATTCATGCATGATTTTTGTCCTTGAATTCTACCCTCTCTCCATACAAAGTACATACACATTTCTCACATCACCATCACCCAATGCTTGAAAGTAATGCTCAT
>BEXV01000223.1:285685-299771 GCA_003118195.1 Hemicentrotus pulcherrimus | reverse complement strand
GGGATCGCTTACATACTTAACTTTAAAGCCCCAGTTGCTTCATTTTGGCGCTTCATCCACATGTATCATAAAATTTCATCACCTTCTTTTCTCCTCCTGTTTGCCTCTAACACTTCTTCTCACACACTTATAAATACACCCCAAACTATACAGTCTACCCATATACACTCGTTTCTTCTCTTTTACATTTTTTTAAATCTCACTTCCGCGTTTAAAATCTCAAATAATACTCCATCAAAGCGACACAGAATGCAATCTCACCCAAGCTAGACGTCAGCTGCTAACCTTTGTAATATAAATCCCCAAAGAACGTTGACAACGTATAGAGACTCCTTTGCTAATGAAAAACTTTGTCGGAATACGATTAGTCATCGACATCTACTCCTAATTGTGCTTCAGACCTCGCTATCGAGATGGCGTCGAGTTGCATAATATCGTCAAACTTCAAACCACTGCGCATTTTGGCAGTGATTACTGCAATTTGTGAAATACAACTCACATTAGTATGCAGGCATACAGTGCAATAGAATGGCAAGCAATTAAGAAGAAAGCGATATGAGAATTGATAGGCACCATTGCACTTCGTAAATAACATGGAATGAATGTGAATAACAACAGGCTTGCAATATTGGTAACAAGAAAGGGCCCATAATTCTTTATTGCATTATCCATGGATACATGTTCTTGCTTTTCAATGGACTTGTTAACAACATTTCTGCATATCTTTTTTAAAAACAAAGTTTCTCTTGACGAGAGCTCACCAGATGGTTGCCCGACATGCTAATTAATCGTAAGGACATTACACACAATACTTCATCCAGATTCAAGTATATAAACCTGTTATTATATTCAAACGTCTTTGATAGGAACAATGACGAAGGTGATCCACGAAGGATAATACTTGTTATTACCTGGGGACAAAAATCTTCTTAATCTGGAGTTGAATCCAGTAGACGGTTGGAAATTCTTGTACCGTACACGACCAGGGGCGGTGGAGCGTCTTTCAAAGTGGGGGAATTAGGGGGAGGGGGAGTACCAACTAAAAAGGACACTTCCGAAAAGGGGCATTTACCTAGGGAAATCTCAAAGCAAAATATACATTTTTTTTAGACATTGCATATACCCCTATTATGTGATTACATTATCAGGGATGATTTCAATGTTTGTTTCTCTCCTTACATGGTCCAATTAAGATACTGTTTAAACTTCTTCTGATCATACTTTGCAATTAGGTGCAGTCTAAGATTTGTGTCTTAGCAGTACGGTGCGAAAAATTACATTTTATAAAGAGGAAGAAAGTTATCTTGATGGATTTTCAAGCATAATCTATTCATGAAAAACTGAAAGATTTTAATGAGAAACATAATTATATCAATTTTAAAAGCGAGTGAGCTTTGGGCGAAAAGTTGCAATCCCTTTAAATTTGTTAAAGAAAAAGAGGAACCTATCATTAATAGAGGCACCTATCTGAGTTGTCAGAAGGGTATGTAGAAGGAAGGGGGTGTGGCTCTTATTACAAAATAATAAAATGTCCGTTATTAGAAGGAAAAAAGGGGGCACGTATTAAGATGACAAATTATGGGAGCACTAGTGAGAACTAGCTGACAGGCACAATTTTTCAAGTTTTTCTATTTTTTCAAGATGGCTGTCATTCTATTTAAATATAGCTGGCCCGTGTTTATTTATTCACATATAGTGTGCTATTTGATTATTAGGCCTATATATGCAATGTATGACAAAACAAAACAAAGTATCTTTCAGTTCACTTGCTAAGCAAGTTTCAAAATTTAGAAACAGTGAAAAATGTATATGTGTTCAGCTTCAATAACTTATAGAAGCAATTACATACAAAATGTACATCACAGTTTTTTTTTCTTGCTTTTTTAAAAAATTAAAAAAGGATCGAGGCGGGCGGGGGACGAAAAACTTTTATTTTTGGCCTAATATAGCTTTTGAAAGCTATGGCAAAATTCGGAGGGGGTCTGCAAATCAGTATGTTCGTCGGGGCGAGGTGTGGGATGGGACTAAAAAAATACCTTTTGATATTTCATTTGCTTTTTTTCATCGCATAGTATTGGCATTTTAATTTCGGAGGATATAGTGCGAAATTCGTTTCTTTAACGCAAATTACGCGCGCGCCGCATGCTGGCTTTAGAAAAGGTCAATAGGTCAATCTCGTGACTGATTCTAATGGAGGTCGAACCAATCTTGTTTACAAACTGTGTGTAGCACTGCACTGACGGATGAGTTTCATTTAGTTTCGCCTTTCGGTGGGTAATCATTTCTTTGAGTTATTGCTAGCTGTATATAGATCTACCTCATTCTAAATAGCTCACAGTAGCTTTCTGAGGTTGTTTGGTACATTCTTTCTAGAGTCTACATCTAGCTAGGGCTAGGCTAAACAAAAATCTAACTGAACTGAACTCAGTGAGTGAATAATGCATGAATGCGAGAGTGGATGCCAGTCTGTATACGAAGAACGAGTGCTGTGTATGTGCAGGCCAAGGGGCGCTGGGGCCCCGCGTTCGTAGAAACCGTCATAAGCCAAGTCTAACTTATTGACTATCCCATTGAAACGCATGTTAATTCTATAACACACGTTTCAATGGGAAAGTCAAGAAGTTAGACTTATGACGGTTTCTATAGGAATGGGCCCCTGGCAGACGCAGTGTGACCTGGACTCTGGAGCCCTATGCAATGGCTATGATCAGATGATCTAGATCCAATGCCTCGAATTTGATTATCCAGAGGCGTCTTTTTTTCCAAACCACTAATGCGTCACACAGGTTAGACCTATTTCAACGTCAGTTCTATCTTTTGCCTTTAGGCCCTAGATAGAGGTCTAGAAATCTATGTTATAGATCTAGGGTACTGGGTAGCATGCCCAGTATTCGGTCCATTCTCAGTATTCTGTCGGACAGTCGTTTCAACATCTGTAACAATTAAAAGAATAATTTATGAGCCACGAAACTTGCACATATCAGGCAGCTGAACAACTTTTCTGAACTCTCAAAATTAAATCAGATATAGAGTCTAGGGCCCCGGCCCGGAAAGATCTCCAACTTAGCTCGAAATTGGTCAGTGTCGCACAACTTTCTGCACTTCCGCGTTCTGTTAGCACATGGGCTAATATGCATGGAGTCTAGCCATAGTAGTCTATTGCGAAACAATTGAGTGTGCTTTCGGAATGAATTTATGAAGAGGAGCTCTTCAGTGTTTGCTCCATCACAGTGAATTTGCAAATGACGCACTTGCCGATGTGCAAGAGGTATTTATACGATACCCTTGCCATGCGGTAGCGCTCGTCCACTTTGCGGTCAACGCATTGACATTCAGTGCTTTATCGCGCACTTGTGTGACAGAGACACCATGCACAAATCCTGTTACCGAATTCTATTCAGCACGATCGAATTCTGGGCAGTCTTCTTTCGGAAACATTTTGCTTATTTTAAGTGACTATAAAATCCTGTTAGAGGAATAATTTTCTTTTCTCTTGATGGGTAGATTGCTAAATAAAAGAGGTAAGAATTCAAAATATTAGTGATTTCCCCTTTAGTGACCGAATACTTGGCGCTCTACCCTAGGTCCAGATCTCAATAGTGAGGCTAAGCAATAAATAAAGTCTAATTGACCTCTCTCAAGTCAGACTCAAGACATCAATATAACCTCTGCGACACGTTACTGGTACAGAAAAAATACACATCTGTAGTGTAGATCTATTAAATTCTAAACAAATTTTTGTGGGTATGCTAAATTTCAACAAATACTACAAGTGTGCGTTGTACCGATGGCACTTGTAGAATTCATTATCATTAATTCATATAGTCTAGGTCTAGTCTAGATCTACTATACTATTTATTTATAAGCATTAAAACAATTATTAATATATATCCCTCTTTATAATTTAAAACAGGTCCAAACAAACAAAACTGAAATCACAATCCCAAATGTGAACCCCAATAACTGGACCATTAGTAACAGGAACCTGGATGTCATCATGGCCAACACCATTGCTCAAGATCCAGTGGAAAGACTTGCAGCTTTTCTGAGACGGGGCCAGTCTGGTCAGTACAGATGAAATCTTACCTTTTTTAAATGTAGGATGTGCAATATTAATGGTAATAAATCAAGAAAATATCAAATACCGGTGACTCATAGTTTCATATAGTTCTGTGTGCACTTGACACTGTTGACTGATACAAAATACTTATCTTTTGCATGGTTTGTGAAATTGTGACTGATTAATTGACATTACCTTTATGAACTAATTGGCATTACCTTTATGAACCTGTTGAGAGATGTTGTTGTTCTCATATTGATATGCAAGTGAAATCAGCCAAATTTTCTTTAACTCTGTCTTCAGTGGGAGAGTTACTTATTTGCTTATGAACCAAAACAAAGTTTCACTATTGGGTTTCCTAATAATTCATTGTGATTTCCAGCCAAACAGATAAAATTTGAATATTTTCTACAATTTAGTCATTGACTTCTACTATATATTATATTCCTAAGTTTAGATCATGATACTTTTATTTTCTTATTCCAGATATCAAGGTGTTAACAGGAAAGAGCAAGTTGTCCCTGACTACCATCTACCTATCCATATTGAACCGATGCTTTGCCACAACTCATCCTAATGACTCCTCATCAGAGGTTATGGAAGGTGGCCAAAAATATGATGCAGAGTCTGTGAAATATCTCAGAGATATTCTCCATAGGACAGTAGGGTTGAAGGTGAGTTTTAAAAAGCTGGAGTGTTGAGTAAAATGCAGTAAACAAGTAGAGATTTGCATCCTTTGTCTTTCTCCTTTTTTCTTAAAACAAAAAAATATTGTCTCTTTTGTGTGTGTGTGTGTTTGTTTGTTATAAAGTAATATGTGCGCTGTACTTATACCAGTTATGGATAAAATCCTGTTTCTCACATTATCCTAGGAAGCAAATCTAGACATCATTAGGAGCTGTACAGACATTATCAAGGACCTACTGGGTACAAAGATAACCACTGAGCAAATATTATAACTGCTTTCATGTTCTCTCTCATGTTTCTTTGCAGTTACTGCATGAGAATGCCACTTTGAAAGGCGCTGTGGACGTATCACGTTTTCATGCTCTAACCGTCTTAGAGGTCAAGCGAGTGCCTGTTCACTTCCTAGTTGGTCTAGGCTCTCTCCGATCACAGCTTAGGGTACTGATCTGTTCCAGATGCGTCCACTCACTTCAGGTATTGAGTTTGATGATTATATATCTTTTATGTACAGTAACTATTAATAATGATAATATCCTAGATTTTATAAAGCACTGAATACATCTGTGGTATTTGTTAGCATTTTACATGTATAATTCTTACCTCAGTCATTGGATTCAAGCTTGCCTACATACAGTATACACACATTCTCTATTCCTATGGAATAATTCAAGCCAGGTGTCATTTACAGATACTGCCAACGCTGTACAAACCATAATGACTTTTTGCACCCTAATGGGTACCCCCTTCAACACATGGGTGGAGAGAAGCTGTAATGTAGATAAGATGCATTGCTTAAGGACATGAGTACCATCTGTTGAATACTCCATCCTTTTCTGTGCATGCTCTCCCACTGTGATGCTTAAAACATGGCCTTTTGATTCTGGGAGTCGTAAACCTGACAAACTTGACTATTTACCATGTTTTATCATCAACAAGTCATTCTCATATTTTATATACCGTAATTAACGGTGTATAAACCGCACCTTTTTGCCGCCGAAAAAATTTCAAAGTCGGGGGTGCGGTTTATACACGGTACACCCAAAAACAAAAAAAAAGTAAGTCAAAACCAGCATGAATTTGGACATATGGGACTACGTACGGTACAATAACTATACCACTATGGTACAGGACATTTCACAGTGTATATCATCTAAGGTCAATTTAATGTGACAACTAGAAGCTATATTTTTATTGTAGTAAAAATGTCTAAGATAGCCTAAATGTAACTTCATATTTTGTGTCCCTTTTTATTGAATATGTTGAATTTGATATCATTTTGATTGTGCCACCCAGATGCTGTTGGTAGGATGTGGGGGAGATAAGGCAGAAGAGCAGGATTGGCCTGTATTACACACTCTGAACCTGAGCCATAACTACATAGATGCTCTGGATGAATCACTGGTGAGTAGAACTTCCAACAACATGCATCATGTAGACATTATTTAAAATAAAGTGTTGTTATTTAATGAAACCTGTCTGTGTAGACTGCTCCAGGGAGACTAGAATAGATCAAGCTATCTTTATGGACAGGTGGTCTTCATAAACAGGTTCCTTTAATACATATATATCAATGAGAAACTTTATTTCATATATGTGGTCTTTCTACACTAGTGTGCTCTAGAGCAATTTTTTTTTAAACTGGTAAATCAATCCAAATGCAAATTAGTTGTGGCATTCTGCAGTGTATTATATTC
Source organism: Hemicentrotus pulcherrimus (assembly GCA_003118195.1). Classification (NCBI taxonomy): domain Eukaryota; kingdom Metazoa; phylum Echinodermata; class Echinoidea; order Camarodonta; family Strongylocentrotidae; genus Hemicentrotus; species Hemicentrotus pulcherrimus. Next base: position 293,330 of record BEXV01000223.1, on the reverse strand, counting down.
ACTTCAATTTCAATATCCATGTACCAGTGTGTTTGACACTTATCACTGCTATTATGTCAATACACAAATAAAAGCGTTTTATTTCATAAATTGTGCCACAACTGTCCTAGCATTTAATTTTTTGATTCATGTCCAGGTTAGTTTGTGTATCAGGTACTATCTAGTGTATAACCTATTCAGTGTCAAAAGTACATTAACTGGCTCCAAACAGACTACATGAGAAATGATTCAGGAGATGAGAATGAGGTATTGTATGTTGGTTACTTTTTGATAAAAAGAAAGAATGGTTATGATTTCTAACATTGATAACTTGTAAGTAGTGCTGTGTGTAAGTGAGTCAAACTCATGTCTGCCTACCCATCCTCCTTCCTCTGGTTTGCAGCGTTTCCTTCCTGCTTTGAAAGCACTAGACTTGAGCCATAACAATATCAGGCATACAAGGGATTACTTTGAGGTAAGAAAGTATCTACTTCCTGTTCATAATTCCTCCCATTAGAGAGAATGATAGTTTGTGGGGCCTTTACATATTTTGTTATCTACTTAAATCTATGCATGTGTATTTTACTTCTAAATTTGCTGGTTAAAAAAAAAAAAAATTATTTAATTTATTACATAATTATACAATTTTGAATATACATTATATTCATTTTCACTTTGTATTATCAGCATTTGTACACTAGCCTATGCATGATCAAATTGTGTACAGTATATCAACTACTAGTAAAACTTACACTAATGAATTGCCAAGGCCATTTCTTTTTAAGGCCATCTGGAATACTAGTTAGTCTCTCAAATCCAGTTTGTTTTTATCAGGATTATGTGATTCTGAGCATTCTTATGAAAAATGAAATGATTGAATATATAATGTATATTTTTCCTGTAGCATGCATAATACAATATCAAATTTGATTGAGTTAAATCTGAGAGACCCTTCATATGTTTATTTTCCTTTGTTATTAACTCTTCAGCCGTTAGGATTCAAGGAAGTTTCTGTAAACGATGGGTAATGGGTAATTAATTAATTTCTGCAACTCCCAGAGAACTTGATTACCAGCATAGTTTCTACATTCCTGGTTTTAATTTTGTACCGGGGCTCTAGAACTCTTATTAGAAATTACAAATGACAGTCCAACATGTAGATCATCATAATCGACTTCTGCATCATCTCTACAAACCCAACTTATAAACATTCCACCATCCCCAACATTCCTTTGTGCAGAGTCTACCTGAGATTACTCATCTGAACTTGAGCTTCAACCAACTAACAAGGGTTCCTTCTCTTGGGGAGTTCATCCCATCTCATCTCCAAACATTATTCCTGAGAGGGAACAACATTGAAAGTCTGTCTGGTGTCGAGTACCTGGAAGAGATTGGAACCCTGGACCTGGCCAAGAACGCTATCTTCGACACCTCAGATCTCTTTTCTTTGGGTTACCTACATAGACTGAGAAAAGTGGGTATTGTTCAAATGATTTGAGTATTATAAGATTATTTTCATACATTTTGTACAGTTTGTGACTCAAATTCAGATTCCTTCCTATATTATGTGTTCTAATATAATTCTTTTGTTTTATAGTTTGATAATACCCTATATGAACATGATATGATATGATATGATATGGTATGATATGCTCCAGTCTAGCTAGCAGCAAAATATGTTTTCAATGCCCTAGACTCATATTTAAAAAAAACTGTATACATGTAGATAGTTAGCATTTCTTAGTTGAAATTCTTTTGAAATAATAACATTGACTGAGACAAATTTCTACTAGATGTTTGATATGTAATTATTTTTCTATTCCAGATGCACTTTGACGGCAATCCTTTCACTTTTCAAAGCAAATGGCGATTGATGATAGCAAGATACCTATCACCTGAGGCTGCAAAGATAGTTGTAAGTGTGTGCTTTTTTTCCAGCCCTTTTAACGAGTAGGGTCTTCTAATTTTGCTTTACATTTAATGACACATGGTAATGTCTATTAGGCCTCATTTTCTTTTTTCAACTTTGTCAATATTTGTTTACTTTTACTTTAGGACATGTTGGTATTTACAGTGAACATCTGTGTTTTGAATTTGTTTGCAAAGGTTTCCTTTTTAACTAGATTGTATATTTCATGATATGTGTGATGATAATTTTGCATTTGAAAAGTATATCATTCCCTGACATGAGATATATCATTTTCATTTGATTCTATTTTTTTCTTCTTTTTTTTCTCACACTTCTAGACCTTTATTGATGAGATTCCTTTGACCAAAGCAGAGATTCAGGTGAGATTTTGTTTTGGTTTTTTTCTTCTTCAGCTTAACACTATTTGAAATAATGACTTCAAGTGTAATTTAGTGAATGTTTACACGATCTCAATAGCTTTTGTAGATGACCAGCTGAAAGATGCACGAGTGAACTCCATTATTATATCTTGAATAGATGTAATACGGTACTCATTTAGCTTTCAAAAGAATCTTGGTATCAGACAAAACAGGAATTCATCAAAAGAGAAAATAACCCTGAATGAACATACTCCAGCAGCAGTTTCATGTACTTTCATATCTAGCACTAACCAAATTTATAACTTCAACTCTGAACCAAACACTTAATCTACATTAGTCTTGCCTAGCCCTAAACCTAACATAAAATCCAATAGAAGCCAGAACCCTATGTCATAGGCAAATTACAGTCTCCAGAACATGTCTTCTATCACCAGGAAATTTTGAATGAATGAGTATTTTGTTAACAGTTGATAGAGATTTGTAAGTATATGCAGTGTACCTCAAATGCTTATGATGTTGTTCAACTATGTAAGTCTCAATTGTTCGTTATTCAGATTGTACCAAAGAAGAGCATGGTGAGACCCATGAGGCCAGACTATCTCTCAGACAACTTCTCTGCTTCCTTACGCTCTGACATGTCTTATGACCTGGAGGAATCAATGGATCTCGAAGCGAGCCAGAAGAAGCGGAAGTCAAGGGTCAAGAGGTTTTCTACGAAGGTCAGGAATGCATCTATCAGTGAGCAGTCGGAGGATAAGAAGCAGAGAGCAAGGCAACAACTATCAGATGCTGGTGGTATGTTTGCTATCAAAGTTGACTGTCCCATGTCCTGAAAATCTCCTATATACTGACAGACTAGTGCTGTAAGTCAGACGCTATGTTCGTGTTCAATTTGGTTTGGCAGAGTTCTGCAATTTTTCACCCTAACTTGGTTCGGTTCGGGGTTCGGTAATATAATAGCAAGTATCTTATAGCCACGGCGGTCGGCACTCTTCGGGCCGGCCGGCCGGGCCTGATCAGCACGGAGGACTTCTGCCCACTCCTGGTGAATAGCAGTGCTTCCGATCAGCACGAACTTCACATTAAATAACTGCTCTAAATTTTATTATTTGTGAAGAAAAGTACTACTTACTTTCGTAGTTCCGTCATGAATCGTATTTTATTTTCAATTTTAAAAGAATCATGTTTTCAATTTGTCGATAAATTATATTTTTTAAAGATTTTCCGAGACGGTTGTTGTCTAATGTTAGATTAATGAAAAACATCTTGAATAGCAAATCAGGAACGTCGATTTCTGTTTTTGTATAAATGTTTATTTTCAATAGGAAAAATATAGAATCCCTATTTTTCCTGAATAAATAAATACCATGCTATAATATATATTTATTTAATTATTTATATTGTAAAATTTGTCCGATATTTTTACAATTAGAATATTTTTGTTGTTGTTGAATGGGTTTGAGCTGAACTTGTTTTGATCAGCGCCTAGATTACACACATGTATTCTTGTTTATGGCTTGCGATCGCGACGTAGCAGAGGTCAGGATTTGGGATTTAAATGGCACAGTGAAGTTGCGCCTACCACTGGATGGTGAAGTGTTGCAATTACACCATTAATTTGTAGGTCTGTAGCAAACACTTAATTTTGTTTATTTCCAAACTTTAATTGGGTTCTTTTTTCTAGTATTTTTTAATGTTAGTTTTGATTAAATGAGGTGATCTTTCTTTATTTCATTACTTAATTTTTTGTGACTAGATGGGAGATAAAATCAACTGCAGATTAAATTAAAATCATGACAGAAACAATCTGGTAAAGGATGCTATATTAGTATTTTTGATGATATCTGATCTTATACATAGCTTACTACAGGTCAGAAAATCAGAGTTATGAAAGTTGTGTTGATTTGTCTCCCTCTTTAGCTAAATCCTCATCCAGTCCTCGGTCCACGCCAGGCACCAATGCCAAGAAAGAGTTTGAGGATATGAGGCAGATGCATGGCAAGGACTGGCTCCTAGCCCTTGACAACCCTTATGACCCGGTCTCCAAACCTCCTATATCAAGTAACCAGACCACCGAACCACACAATACTACCACCAATGCCAAACTTGGTAGTCTGAATCATGAAGTTGGGACCAGAAGACATGTCCAGGTAGATGTTCACGTCGAACGGGATAGAGATGCAGAAGGGCGTGGCCCAGCGGTGGTGGTGGAGGAGGTGGTAGAGAGAACATCCATGCCAAGTGAAGAGAGTGCAGGGTTAAAAAGCTTTGATGGGGTCAAAGGTCAGGTCAAAGGTCAGGAAGACAATGAAGTCGTGAAACAGCTAGAAAGGCAAGCCTCTGATGAGCAGTTTGACTTGTTGATGAGGCAGGAATCACAGCTACAGATCAGGATGAACGATGGAGACTTGAAGGAGGAGGAGGTGGATCATGAAGAGGAAGAAGATGGTAAACCCAAAGCTTTAGTAAGTGTTAACGATTACGTGTGAATTGTAATGAATTATGTAGGCTAGTTGTTTGTAAGTTACTCTCCATGCAAATTCTTAGGTAAATTGGGTATTCCATCTTTGAGATCAGGGGGAAGTTGTAAACTACATACTGTCATAATGTGCTCCTGTAAAGTCCAGTCAGGATAGGTTTGCCATGAAAAAAACAACCTTATGTGGCATTGAATAAAAATTACTTTTTCCCACATATTAGAATTGATGAATATATATTTACTGTAATTAACGGTGTATAAACCGCACCTTTTTGCCGCTGAAAAAATGTTAAAGTCGGGGGTGCAGTTTATACACGTTGCACCCCAAAACAAAACAAAACAAAAAGTAAGTCAAAACCAGCACTAATTTGAACATATGGGACTACGAATGGTACAGGACATTTCCACACATTTTACCGACAATTTTATCTTGCATTGTTGACATGAAGACGAAAATAATCTTCCAAAAACATCATCTGCTGATAGATCTTGATCTAAGTTCGTGCCAAAACATTGCAAAAGTAAAAGAAGGGGCCGTTTAACGACCTGGCGCGATCGCATCCAGCACTCGAAGTCCCTATTTGAATCCATTTCAATGTATAGTTTACAAAAAACTGCTCGGTATGGCATCGGTGCGCGATAGCCGCGCGGTCTAAGGTGCTGGCTTCGGCTGCCAGTTTACATGTGACGGCCCGGGTTCGTATCCCGCCGTCGTCTAATTTTTTTTTTTTTTTTTTAAAGGCCGATAAAGAGGGGTGCGGTTAATACACGAGGGCGGTTAATACAACGTTAATTACGGTAGTAAACTTAATCTATATCTATAATGTTCACGGGTATACAATAACTTGTGTTCTTACACAATGATTTTTTCAATGTCAGAATATGAATTGCACAAAACTAGTTTTAAGCCTGAAAGGTAACAAAATGACCAACGCACCAACATGGGGAAAATGGATGTCATACAATGATGATGATGATGATGATGATGCACTACATTAGTACATGAATTGGGTACCCAAACGAAACTGCTATTCACTTTAATATGTACACTTGAGCTATCAGAAGGTTCTTGTCCCAATTTCATGTACAGAAAAATACACTAACATTATCACAAAGTCATTACCATTCACCACTCTGAACAACTCTAATCTTAACATTTTCAATCTTCAATTTTCAAAATGAAATGAATAATGTAACATTCTCTTGAAACATGAATGTTAACATTCTTCTTCTGTTATTGCTTTAGATGGTATTGATCTGTGTGGGCCACTACTCATCAGGTTGCACAAAACAGAACCTCCTGTGCAGCTCTTTGTCACTGTCAAGGAAGCGTTCATTGAAGAGAAGAACCTGTACGGCAAGGTAGTACAGAGACTCGAAACAAAAAGTCTTAAAGGGTGAGATAAATGTTTTTATTAGTTTTGAGCATCCCCTGGGATGAGTACATGCACAATATAGACATAGCTTATTATTATTATTATTATTATTATTATCAATTTATGTGTGTAGCCTACCATGTAACTTCTGATTAATTTTATTTGGCTTTTGATCTCGAATAGAACGTGATCATTTGTAGAAATGACTTCGGGAAAATTCCATTTTGAAATTTATGTGTAAGCAATTTCTTCAGAATTTATTTTGTTTAGATGGAACTTTAGAAGAAAAACAGACTTGGTGTGTATACATGTATGTAAGATATGGAGCGGCTCATTTACAGTTTCATTTATGCTGTGTAATCTTGGTAATGTATTGCCTTTGTTAAATAATGCTAAAGACGTTGTCTTCCTGTCTCCACTAGTAACAGTTGTACCCTTGTAAGACCTGTGTTGATTTAAATTTCCATTAATAGTAATGATCATGCAAAATTGATCTTTCTCAACCTCTCAATGGATGGCAGCATGTAATTACAATATTCTTGTAAATGATGTTACGGTCTTTCTTATCATTATGTTATCCTTGGATCTTCAGGATGAATATGTCAATCGAGGGGATGCTTGATGAATTCAGCAATGCTCCAGTGGAGCTTCCGGTTGTGAAGCTGTCTTTTGACTACATCAACAAAGAACGTCGTAATAGAGAATATGTCATGGACGATATGAACACTTGTGAGGTATGTACATTGTAGCATCACTTTCCATCGATATATGATGAACGAACAAAGAATCGCATCTTGTGTATGTATTTGGTGCAGCTTTCTGGTATATATGTCTGTGTGATATTAATGGAAGTACCCTTGTTGTATTCAAATATGTATAGCAATACAGGAAAACATCAAAGCTCTGTGTCTTATACACCCTGCAAACTCGGATCTTTTATTTGTCTTTAACCTTTATTGAATTACATAAATGTGATTGTACCAATTTGATATAATCTAATATTTACCTTTAAAAATATCTCAAAGACTGATAAATATAATTGTAAAGTACGAATATGTGATATTGTCTCATAAATTAATATTTCCTCCTTGATCTTGAAATACTTTTAATCCATCCATCAGTCCTTAGTCCAAGTCCTGGAACCAATTATAGTCCAGAATGAGGCAAGTAAGACCATGGTCTTCCTGCACTGTCTCAAGTGTTTGAAGAAGTTCCCCAAGAACCAGGCTAAAAAGAGAGTAGAGAAGAAACCCAAGAAGTCAAGTGCCTGGACATCTGAAGAGGAGAGTGGTAGTGGTGAGTAGATGACTCAGGATTTAAGGACAACTGCCTCTGTCAGACAACCACCACCTTTTGGTTTCCTAAAGAGAGTAGTTTTTGGTGGTAGTTGTTTAACAGGATATTGACTGAGAGGAAATTGTTCTATCAGGAATAGTTTTGTCTGGAGATAGTTGTCTGTGAGTCTGAAGGAGTAGTTGTCAGGGAGGTATCATTTTGGTAGGAGTGGTGGGGGGGGGGGGGG
>BEXV01000223.1:209022-261097 GCA_003118195.1 Hemicentrotus pulcherrimus | reverse complement strand
AGCCTTCTCTCACTTCTCTTCAGAGCGTACCAAGATGCTACTAACCTGCACCTACCTACAGAAGTACTACAAGGATCATCCAGATGCCAGCCCTTCGGACCTTATTACTCTGCCAAGCTAGCACTCTACCAAGCTAGCACTCTCAAGCTAGCACCACCGGAGATGAGCAGAGAAGTGCTACAGAAACAGAGGTCAGCGATGAGATAATGAATCAATATAGAGTGCAGAGCTTTGGAGGACAGAAATCTGTAGAGAGATTATAAATATTATGCAATCAAATGAAGAGTAATTGCATCTCAGGGGTTATTATATGAAATTGATGGTCAAAGAAAAAAAGATATGAATATGAAAAGTGAATGAAATGGTCAGTATTACAGAGACAGGGTATATTTATTGTCCTATGATTTCAGATAATCAGCTGTTCCAGTAATAAGAAATGACCAATGAAAGGCAATCATAAAAAATAACATGAATGTTTTAGACATGCGGTTGGCATAACACACTTTCGATGGTTTTATTATTATAACATCAATCACGTTGCTTAAAAGAATATATCTATTTCATAAAGTCAATTAATGATAATGAATAGGAACAAAAGGGACACACTTTCGATGGTTTTATTATTATAACATCAATCACGTTGCTTAAAAGAATATAGCTATTTCATAAAGTCAATTAATGATAATAAATGGGAACAAAAGGGAAATTTATAAGTAATGAAAGGTTTTAAAAGAGCCATACAAAGTCAGATGCAGCTGAATATCTTTTGTTATCAACAGTGTACTACAATGTGATTCTTCAGGAAACGTTGCGAAGTAAATTGTACATTGATCATCTAACAATGTTATATTGAACGACTCTTTAAAAGTATTTCACTACAACAAGGCATGCAACTGATGCTAGCAGTGACATTCTTCACTCATTTTTATGGCAAATAATTGTTTACTCATGATTTTTTACCGATGTTCCTAATTCATGAACTGTTATCATATCTTTGTAAATGTAAGTACAAAAATTGTGTAACACTGACAATCAAAGTTAACCCTTTTGTATTCCTAAAAAATAACTAGTTGGCCAGTATTATACCTTATCATTTTCAACCATCTAACTATTGATACCTGATCAAAAAACCAAACTTAAAGACTGTGTGTTGTGAAATCTTTTGATGATTGTTTGATATATATTTCAGAGTTGGATTAAAGTGGAAAGGGAAATCCTGCAGAATTAATTCAAACAATTTGGAAACAAGGAAACTGATAACTAATCTTAAAATTTGCTTTCCGAATGCTGAAAATTGAATTAATTCAACGTAAAATTAAGTAAATTGATCATATAAACTGTACCAGCAAAAGGTCCTTTTCATTGGCAATATCTTAATTTCCAGTGACTTTATATTAAGAGTTGTGCAGACTGCAAAGTGTGTGTTAAGAAAGGGAAAGGTAAAGTATTCCTAATTATTACAATAAGCATGTGGTATGTGTGTGAAAATATGTTTTTGGATCAGTATAAATCAAACATTTTCTGTCCTTTTCAAAATTCAAAATTGTTATTGGAATGGCACTAAAACTGTGGGAAAATATTGAAATGTACATGATGTATCACATGTTGCATTGATAAAATTACAGGATGTCAATTGAGAAATTATTTTAATTATGTTGAGAGAAATGAGTGAGAAAGATGCAACAAATTATTGAAATACCTTTATACAAGCTTTGTGATCTTTAAAATGTAATAAAGAAATTATATATTTACAAATTTTTGCAATGGTTCCTCCACAAATTTTGTCAAAGTTCTGTTATGCCATCATTGCCATGTACATGTATAGATTCTTTTTGTGCTTTACTGTCACCAGATTTTTTCATCTTAAGCATTTTCAATAAATTACGCAAACATCTTCACCTCAAAAATTAAAATCAATATCAACGTTACCATGGTAATCAATGAATAACCTGATCATCTCCACTACAGAATTTCATCATTTGTATTTGAAACTTCTACCTTGAGGTCCATGGTAATATAAGAATTATCGTATATGTATAAATGCAATGGGAAAATTTATGTGTGTCGATCTAGTCTAAAATGCAAAATTTTCCAACTCTAAAAGGGCAAGAGGTATATCCCTTCCAGGCCTGTCAATCTGCCCCCTCAAAATTTGACCATCTAGTTAAGTGATTTTCAACTGGGGTGCCACAAGAGAAATCAAAAATATGTTTTGGAATAATGTCAACTTCATAAAAAAGAAATATCAGAAACTGTAAGATACCCAAATATATATCACTTTGGATATTTTGAGGAAATAATATTTCAGAGATAGTAAAGTGTCTCTTTCCATGCTCGCTTCACATTTGCAAAATTTAGTTGCAGGTAGTTTCGGCCCAAATGTCAAGATTCGGGTAGCATGGTGTCCAAATATAATCTTACCCGGTATTTATTGCATTTTTTTATCAAAATGAAATTTATACCACAACAAAGTGTCTTTTTTTCCCTCTCGTTCGCTTCACTTCTTACTAAATTGATAAATTAGATTGATTCATGGCAACGAGATGACTGAATATAATTGTAAATTTTATCTATTGTATATCGATGAATAAATACAAATTTTACCATAATAAAAGTCGTATTTTCTTCGCTCGCCCGCTAACAATCTTTCGGCTATAGTACAATCATCTATCATCACCATCAATTATTGTCAACAATTATCATCATGCACCAACATGATTAACAGTCACCATCATCATCGCATCACAACAATCTATCACCACCATCATTATACATCACCTTAATCAATCATTCATCTCCGTTATTAATTTAATCGGCAATCATCAACACGATCATCAACACTAAAACCTCTACCACAGCACCTCCACATCAAAAATATTAGCAAGCAATGTATACTGCTGTAGTAATTCTCTCTGAAATAAAGAGGTCTTTTCACACCAGTACATTTTAGTGATGCCAACAGCAAGCTTTTATTATATCCTTTAATCCCTGTCGAGCATGTGTCGATATAAATTGCCAATATCTTTGAAGCATGGATCTGTATTACAACCTACGATTACCTTATTGCACCCAAATTAAAGCAGGATAGAAATCAATAGTTGCATTACTCATTTTTATAAATATTGGCTCACAACTGATGAAAGTGTTTACTAACTTCAGTTTAGACAGACCATCTGCTTGTACATGTTTGCATACATTACCGATACCAAAAACCAATTGAATTCAATGATTCAGCTAGTCCACACCTCTGCATTTCCTCATGCATGTCAACAAGAGGAAGTACAAACTATAATCTGTCATTTTATGCTTCCATTGCCGAGGTATATGTCTACCGGTAGTCAGAAAGAAAAAATGTTCAGGATGTCTTTTGACATAAAAAAAATTATCCAGGAGCTTTATATATAACTATAATTTGTTTTCTTGACCCCAGCAGAATCAGGACTTTTCGGGCATAAATTACACTTAGTTGAATTTAGTTCCTGCTTGAACAGAAGGCAGGAATTGATAAGGGTGCTGAGAAATCATTTGCCTATTAAAAATATCCATTTAATATGACCTTATGGTTTCGATAATGGAACAGCGTTAAGTAGGGCAAGAGGAATTCATACCCAAATCTGAATACATAGAGACCATGCTATTATGGGTCTGTTGTGCAAAATTAAATCAAATACTGTAGATTTCTTTTTCAAGTAAATGCTGAATGTCGATAAAGCAAGTAATTTACATCTTTAAAAAAAGTCAAAAGTGATGAAACTTCATTAAAAAGAACTGAAAAAAGTAACAATAGACTATTCGGAATACACAAGTTAACTGTAAATTCAATGTTCTTAGCGACTGATCGTATAAGTGCTATTCCTCAAATTCATTAAAGGCATTCAGGATGGGAAATATCATTTGATGAAAATATGTATATATGTGCATGCATGAACTAATATTATGAAGGTAGTATCAAATTCAAGACACAGAATGCCATATATTATATGCCATTACAAAGAGGGTGCAACATATGAAACAGCAGTTGAACAAGAGTGTATATCTCAGATTTCACCCGATTTATATCAGATTCCACTATAAGAGCCAGAAAAGTTTTCTTTCCCTTTCATTCTTGATAATAAAGTAATGTTCTGGATATTTCAGCCTCTCCTGTTACGTCTATTTGACAATTTTTATATATTCTTCTTGTGATGGGTCTGAAAGAATAAACATAAGGGTTAACACAATGTGCAATAGTCGTGTTATTTTCAAAATATATATCGTAATCCAGTTTCATATGGACTAAGCAGTGCTTCTTTTGCAACAATGATAATAAGAAAAATATTGAACTATGTCCACTTAACTGTTTTTCTCAATGTTGTAGAGAATCAATTGACAGCACATGACAAATGGACACGCATGCTGAAATTTCTCCCGACATCACTATTAATTTTTTTTTTTTCTTCAATATGCACNGGGGGGGGGGGGGGGGAGTGGAAATAATTTCCTTCATCCTTTGTTTCAAGGCTAATTTTTCAAAGATTACTAAACCACTAAAAGATGACAAATATAAAACCCGTACAAAACCATTACTCATTATGTAGAATTAAACTAAAATCTATAGCAGGTTTAGACAATTCTACAGAACAAATTCTCTCCATCAAAGACAACACGTGCTAAAATATTGATATTATGTTAATGGTCACTTCACTATCTTGTAAATGTATATATTGTTATACGAATCTTCTTGCACTTTTAATGAAGATGTATAAAAATGAATTATATTTATAAAGAATCTTCAAACAGTGGCTCTTTTCTTTTCTTTAACATAGTCCACTTAAAAAATTAAAATCCTAAAATTTGAACACATATCAACAACATCCAAGGGGCACACTACATTTTTTTTCATCATTAGTTTGGATTCATTGATCAAAGCATTTTTTTCTTCTTTATCTAATGGTATGACAGTGGAATAAAAAACTAACTGGGAATAAATCAATAAAAATAGACAAAATTCATAAAATGGAGGGGAAAATGCAGGTAATGAAAATTCCTTTTCATGAAACGGAATAGGACATTTATATCAACACTAACCACACTAATTATGCACAATTTTTGTTTCATTTTTCAGTCACAAAAGCTTACAATAAAATTCATCAAATAAACTTTTCAAAGGCACAAATTACATGGAATACCGGTAAACTGAAATATGTGCAACATCTTTTTTATCAATTTTAAAGTACAATATAGGTGCATATTTCTTTAAGTGCTTGAAGTAATTCATCAAATCTTTGTCAAGGAAGTTCAAGTCAACAGGGGTATATCCATCCAATAATATCAATTTTTAAAAGGTAGCTTGATCTTTAATCCAAAGCTTATTAAACATGATTTCTGAGATTGTTTAGAACTAGAAAAAGGAAGCCGAAATACAACACTTCCTTACTCAAAACAAACTCCTTTAGCTTTTTGATACATCCACCAAAATGAGTATTATTTGCTTTGATAATTAAAAGAAAGTAAATCCACAATAGTCATCGATGTTTAAAATTTTCTAAAAGAAAAGGACTATCTTATATTAATGTACATAAATTAAATCGGCCGATAAGATTTAAAAATTTTACTTGTCTCCATATCTTATACAGTTTATCAATATTAATTGCTAAAAATGAACCCTTTCCTCCAGTCTTTCAATCATTAGGTACAAAAATATCCGTTTTCTACCCCATCCTTTCTTCAAAATCACTTCCCAAATCAAACAATTGAATTTAGTGTCAAAATTGCTATCAATTACAATTTGTCACAAGTCATTAATTAACTGATTAGATACTGATTCTTCTTTTTCTTCAAATTTTCAAATCATTAGATTACATTTTTATTATAACCAAGATAAAAATGGAGCACCATCTGCAAGTCATAAACAGGGTGGTGGTTTAAGAAAGGGTCAATCTAAAATTCATTTGTTACCAGCTTTATGTACATGCAGTTCTCCAGAACCTTCCAATGTATTCAGAATTCATATTCTTATATCAGTTCTGGAACCATTTGATGCTGTAGACTAAAATGTGAGACCTTGTACAAGACAATTGACTAAAAATATTGATTCAAAATGGTATGCAAAAGATATAACAAGATCAAATACAAATAGCAAAAATATAATGATGGAATATTATTTGTTGCCTCTCATATGGCATGAGTGACCAGTTTAGCTCATAAATTTAATTAAAAACCTAAACACCATGCATTATCATGGATATTCTTTTTAATGTTTCCGTTCATTCTTACATCAACAACATTGCTGCATTGATATCTAATCTTAAAATCCTTAGATCGAGATATCGCTCAGGGTATTACATGAACAAAATATGAATGCAGTAATTGCCCAGAATTACCTATATTAAATGATAGCTGCATTCTTATATTTTTATATTTAACTTCCTTTATCGCAATGGCACTAATTAGATAATAGAAGGGGGAACAAAATATATACATTGATAACAAACATGCACATTCATACTCCTTATCAGTACTGGGAATATCTTCTTAAGATACCATACATCTGCCCTCGAAAGACAACATATTTTCTTTCATTTAAGTATTATTACCACAGAACTCTACTAGTTTATAACTATGTCTACTTCTATACTACTTGTACTGAATGATAGTAACCCGTTAGATTTAGGGCTTGTACATTTCCTAAAAACTATCAGTAGGATAATTGACATTTGTCTGTCGTCTAATAAATTAATATATAGCTCTCTTTCTTCACCCTCACAGGGTGGGATATATGATATGTGATATAGTCCAATTTGTGGCATAAACTCATTGCTATAAAATAGACACTTTTTCTATATTAAATAATCAAGATATATGTTTGCATTTTAAGTGCACTTTGATTGAAATCTGTTAGATATAATAAGGCCATTCAGAATAGTGATCTGATGATACAAATTCATACACATTTCAAAGATAAATGGTTCTATGGCATGTTAAACCATTCATTCCTACTATTTATGAGTATATATAATCATGTCCACTTTCAAAGTGGAGGTATAATACAGCACAACATTGATTTCAAATAAGCCAGTATGTAAATGCAGAGCAACATTTACGAGCACAAAATATAGTGTTTACAATTTTTTTATTAACATTTAAATCTGAAAATGACTAAATGTTATATCTGATTTATAAGGGGTGAAAAAGTCTTCAAGATCCATGTAAACAATATATCAAAATTACAAAACTACAATGACATAAATTTAATGAGAATTAAATTCCATCAACAGAAATGTCAAGAAATAATCTTCCAAACCTCGATTATATTTTATGAGCAGATCACTAAAATGAGAAAGTTAAATGCGTCTTTCATACTATGTTTAGTTAGCATCATATTTTTAATAAAGTTTATAGTACAGAGTTAAAAAAAAAAACACAAGATGAATTGTTGATCCATAATCTAATCATGCAACAATACATTGAAAACATACAAGCACCAAATTTGTGATCAGAGAATTGCATGAAATTATCACCATCTTTTGAAAGAGGGCAACAAATCATGCACATGTTGATATGAAGCTACCACTGCATTTCATGCAAAATGATTGGAAAATATGGTTTTGATCTCTAAGTTAATAGCTCTGTGAGACTTAACTCCTAGAACACAACCTCTGCAAAAGAGTAATATACAGATGCCAGCAGCTACCTTTATAAATGCACACTGCATAAAGTTGGTGGCAAGAAAAGAAACCATGGCAGTTGAAAAAAGCTCAAAAATTGGTCCCTCATACTGCAGCTCTAATCCAATCTAATCACATTTGAACTTTTGGTCACCTCCAAATACTGCAGGATGCACCGAGATGAAGTCACATTTTACCATTCAATAATTTCAAATGATACAACCTAGTACATTGCAAAAGAAGGCCCAATAACCCACAACTGAACAAACTGGTCGTTCAAGGTATAACATATTTTTACAAAGCCGTGATCATCCTCTTGATTTAAAACTTTGTTGACCATCCTTGTTGCCAATTTGGGTCTTGTGGTCACCTATAATTCATTGGTCTTGGACTTGGTGTTGCGCATGAGAGGTTTGTGGTCACTAATCTGAGAGAGGGAATGTTGCCAAAACCAGCAAGAGCGGCAGAAGTACTTGAAGCACGTAGTCTCCCGGCAGAAGAACGGACCAGGCTGGGTGTGGCACAGGGTACATAGAGAGTCCTCCAGGTACGGATCTATCTGAACCTGAAGAAATTAATAGAATGTGACAGAAAAGTTTAGAAGAAAGGAGAATTAATGAAAAGGGGGAAAAGAGATGGTCCAGAATGACTACAAGATTTAGAAATGGATGAACTTTGTTTATTTTTTTACAATGAAATACACAGAAGTGTACATTCTAAAGATTTTCCACTGTAAGTACCAGTTCACAATCATCAATACTTTCCTATTTTTAATTTTAAACTTATTCACTACATGTATTTACTTTACTGACATCTAACAAGTTAAGAAAATGTGTGCTGTGTAGTTAAGGTATTCCAATATGTTTTTTTTCAGAGGAATGTAGGGGGAATGCATTCTGGAAACACCATTGCAAACATTCCAATACAATCACTTACCTTTTTAGTAAACTTAGCAGTCTTGATTTCAACAAATGCTGCTGCAACAGCCTTCATGTAACTGTTGGTGTTGTTAAAAGTCACTCGTCCTGAACCTTCAGTAATGCAAAAATAAGGTATACCAGTATTACATTCATAGGCCAAAAGGAAACCAAAGGGTATTTTCATAACTGTACTAATTATAACACATTGTAAATCAGCGTTCCTTTTATTCTTTTGTAAGAGTTTCACATTAGGAGGAGCCTATGTACACCAAGGATTAAGTTTGGTAAACACTAACATGGATTTTCATCCTCTTATTAGCCTTGTATGAAGCTCAGTAAATAGAACAGAGCATGGGGTGGTGTGAAAACTGAGCTAAAGTAATATGAAGACAGTGCATGTTAACACAGCCAGTGTTCCAAATCTGTTTGGCTACATTGTTCTGTACACACTGATTCCCTCCTCTGTAGATAGTGTGTCTACATGTTAGCAGAGTGTGGTCATATCAGTGTATGACAAAAGTGTGAACATCTTTTTAATGCACTGTGAAATCAGTGAAACCAGTGTTGAATAGCTGTGAACATTGTGGAAATAATGACGAGAGTGAGGAAGGAGTACGTGCATACAATGGGGAATCATTGAGACCACAGTGTGACATAACTGAACAGAAATGGTAATGCTGTGAACACAAAAGTGTCACCACAGTGTGGAGTAGCTATGAACATAGTGGGGAAACAGAAACCACACTACAGAGATGTGTGCAGAGTTTAAACAGTGTAACCTAAGTGTGGATCTGAAGCGAACTGTTTGTAGAAAAATGTTACCAGTGTGAAAATGTAAACATGGAGCAGTGTGGAAACAGTTGTATAGTTAAGGTATTTTGAGAACACGGTGTAGCTTGGGAATAATATTACCACAGTATAAAAATTTCGAGAATGCAGTTTGACTACAGTTTTAAATATTAATACAGTGCAGAGTAGAAATAGAATAACCACAGTGTAGAAATAGAATAACCACAGTGTAGAAATAGAGTGAACAAAGTTTAAACAGTATTACCAACACTGTTAACCTGTTTGATTGTTATCCCTGTCATTGTAAAGAATTGTTTGTTTTCTCAAACAATCTCTTTTGTTATTCCATAAAGGCACTGACACTGCTTTGCAAAAGGAATTTTTTGAATGACAAATTTTATATAAATTTGTAATGAAAGACCTACCAATGGGGTACTTGTGTTTGTCTGTATCAATACCAGCATACACGACCCCTCCAAACAGGTCATTCATGAGATGGGCTAGTCCTTCAGCATTGAGCATCCCATGAAGAGCACCAACAAACACTGTCTTGTCTGGATCAAGACGCTGGGATGGGCAACGAACGTAGTTGCTGTCGGATAGCACCCATGGAATAACTTGAACCTACATTAGGAAATGTATAAAAATTAATTTAGGCTTTGCAAGGGGCAATATGCACTAATTTTCTCCCAGGATCACATATTTGAAGAAAAAAGGAATTTTAATAATCACTAGTCAAAATTTTCTAATCATTGCTGAAATTATTTGGAAAATTCCCTGTCAAGTTGTAATTTGTTTATGTGCCATTTTCTTTATTTTCCTCCACTGAACAGTCATGTCCATAAATATAATAATAAAAACGTTACTTATAAAGCGCTTACCACCGAAGTCTCTAAGCGCTAAATGTCCATGTCATGAGTAGATACTGTACGATGCCATCATTCTGAATCTCCACTTTGCTGACCTTCTCTTTATGACTTTACAACAATCTTCTGCTCTCTTTTTCTCTTCCTCAGCCATCATAATCTGTATCTCGTACTCCTCTGCCTCTCTCTATTCTCTTTCTTCCTCTTATTGCCTGCATCACAATCAACTGATATGGGTATATCTTAAATTTCCCATTTTAGACTCCAATTATTGCTCCGATATTGATACTGATTTCACATTCCTGCAGTTTTTTTTTTCTATGGTAGAAGTATGTATCATATTTTTCTTTGTCAGAATATCTTCTTACCTCTTTGCTTCTCATCCTCCTGCTTGTTATCTTGTAGTAATACTCTCCTCTGCCACTCATGTCATGTGTGCAAGATTGTAGCAATGCCTTCACTGCCTTCTCAGACTCAAACAGCACATACACATACCCTGAAAGAATAATGACGTAGATTGGATGACATGCAAGTACCTCCATTGTGATGCATTTGCTCTGTGGTCAATTTCCTACACCAACCACATACCTAACTTCAACCATGGACCAGACAATATGCCTAACCCTAACACTAAACATAACCTAATGGTTTACCCACAGAAGCCTCATCAGCATCAATGCTGTTCTTCCAGAGTGCTCTGCAATTAATATTACCCCATTAATAATTTCCAAGTACCCATTTGCTAACGCCCAAGTGGAGAATGGCAAATGCGGATTAATGTCTTGCCAAAGGACATTATTGCTGGGCTGGAATTCAAACCCTTAACCCTAGGATTGAGAGTCTAGTAAATGAACCACTGGAAGACTTGTTCTTGGAACAAAATGTCAGACCACCGATGTGTTCATGTTGCATATTAAATAACTTGAGAGTGATCTGTACTGGGCTGAATTTAGATGTGGGTGGAATTGATAGATTATATCATTTTTTTGCAATCTCAAAACGTGTAAAAAAATATTAAGATATGTAGAACCTTCTTTACTAAAGAACCGAAGAACAATCTTTGGTAAATGAAATACAGACCCGTTTTGCTCAGTTTTCACAGAATGTTTATCTGTGCCTCGATCAAAGAATTATACCCAGTGGATTGTCAATGTACAAATGCAGAGAAATATATGCTAAAATGCAGGGAATTATCATACGATCACATAACAGATAACAATCAATCCTGTTTGAAGAGCGATTTCCCTGGGTCCATTTATATTGCATACCGGTACATACCAAACAGGGACTCGTACAGAGATTAACAGCTAAGGGGTGATCAGTCGTACCATAATTTAAATATTAGAAATGAAACCTTGTGGTTCATCTTTTCTATGTTCCTGTGCTATCTTCTTTTGATGTGTACATGTTAATTTTAATGCATAAATATTACATCTATTACATTTAGTGGTTTCATTTTGAAGAAACTATCTTTCAATTAGCAAGAATTTGCTATTAGGCTGATAACACAATATTACATACAAATCATTTAACTCTCCTATGGTGAATTACTAAACATACAATCCTTCCCATAACATTTGAATATTTGTTTTCTTACCTCTTTTTATGAAATGATGAAGACAATGTAGTTTATTCTGGATAGATAAAATCTAAATCTTTTCAGAACTTTATCGATAAATGTATTCAAAATTTGTAGAGCTTAATTAATAAATTCAAACACCAATAATAAATCAAATTGTCACAATCATTTCATGAATAGATCATGATTTTAGCACAATCAACCAACACAAATACATAGACATCGCCACTAAATTGTAAGAATTAACTAATATGCCATCTAAAAAGTTGCACAGAGTTGCAATGGCCGGTCTAGGTATATACACTCTGTTCTCCACACAATGAACTCTCCCTGACTTCCAGAAACTATTTCAACTTCACTCTATGGCAGGGTCACTCTTTCTACACTTATTGCCTTGGCACCAACCCGCCTGAATAAACAATTAATTGGGTCTGTATTGTTTCTGTAACTCTTGCACACCGACTCCAGAGGATATCGATGTAAAAGTCATTAAGACGCAGAGAAAAGAAGGTACAGAGCATTCTGCGGCTGAGGCTCGTACCCAGAATCAAGGGTGAACAACATGCTCTGAATTACAACAGAGGTGCGATGTACCAGACAACAATTAATCCCCAAGACGATGTTCAAAGCAAAACCAGCCTGCTCGATGTAAACCATTCACCATAGGTAAAAACACAATGTGCAATACAAAGAAAATTCAGCAAAAATTTGACCTTCCTCACCAATTGGAAAACGATCATTATGATCATAAATTAACCAATTGAGAAAATCTAATATGTTTATATACTATGGTAACTCTGCTCAGTAACATAATCTGTGTTCGACAACAAACCATTTACTAATAATTCTATTTTCTTTGAAGAAAATATTAAGGAAATGTATGCACCTCTTCAAATTTAAGATAATTGGACAGACAATAAAAGGAAAACAAATATTTATAGCAACTGCCTTTAGTCCCTCTGCTCATCATCTAACAACCTACAATACATGATCAAAAATACTATTAAAAATCACATTCTGCATCTGCATTATGCATCTGGGATATGTACATACAATTTCAAAGCTTTGTGTTGATGTAGAGAGTGCAGCCCAAACAGTAACGCAAAACCATGATATACCATTACAGGTCAGGGAGAACCATTTTTATTAGCAAGCGTGCCAACCTGCATCATGGGAATTGAGCCATGTGGGCACGAGACAAGAAACAGGATATTCTATCGGGAGCAGAAATATCAAATATTGGTACGCGGGAGTGACGATAACCAAATTTAGACACATCTTGTCAGCTTGTGAAGGAGGAGGAGATCACAGGCTCCTATTATTTTAGCTCTACTTGCTTGAACACAATATCCTGTCATTCACATATCTTACTTCCCTATTTCAAGAAAAGAAAAAAAAGTTTGAAGTGATTGTGCTTCATTTGGAAATGCTATTGTGCGATGACTGGTACATATATGCCTGCCTAAGATTATCATTGAAGTTTACACATCAAAAATATTGCCATTTTTGCTACAATTAATCAAACCTTAATACTGAGGACTGTATTTTGAGGTAACATAAAATTGTATACATTACTATCGTTAGTAAGATTTTAAGACTAATTGAAGGATATATGACAATCAACTAACTCTTTTTGCTATAGTGTCCTGGTATTATTGTTTAAGTGTTATTTACATGAAAATGAATTAAAATTTCTGTCTCTGAACAACAATGTGTATTATTTATGGAATTTGTTTGCAGCTTTCAGCTGAAAATCAATAATTATGTCATTGCCTTTTAATGCTAAAGTTTACATATATAATCCATATCTTCAAGGAGCTTCAATCTTGATACCATGCATAGCTTGAATCACTGTCCTTGGCAGTCTACATGAACTCTGCATGATCAAGAACACAGGAGCAGGACCAATAGAGTTACAGGATGTCTCTTAGAAAATGTGCACCGACTGGATTGGATTGGAGGCAAATATCTTGGATTTCTGGCAGGAAATTATGAGGAGATTTGAGATTTGAACAGAAGTGAACCCTCAACCTCAACCTTAATTATTATCTATTTAACATTGAAAACCATTGTTTGTTGTTAGTGGAAAAAGTAATGTACTGCTAGATTTATATTGACAAGTCCTACATTATTTTAGCGCTTATTATTCTTCGAAGACTGAAATTTCACAACTGAACTAATCCCCAAAAAGGGGTTTTGAGTAATTATCATTGAATCAAATACAGAAATTATTAGGTACAAACTGAAATAATGATGTGAGTAATCTTAATTATATACCTCTTCATTCTAAACAAAAATATAGAGTATAGATATGAAGATTTCAAATTGCATTTAATCACTGATGTCTTGATAAAAAGCAGATTTAAGGTTAACAAGAACTCAAATTAGCTTCATGCGATTTTATAGTTTACAATTTTATTTTTGTTAGGGGGGGGGCACTTAAAAGCATTGTGGATTAAAGTTTAATAGTTGACCTATGAAACAATTTTTTTATGCATATAAAATCTTATGTTCAAGCATATATCAATTGTGCAGAGACATTGCATCAGAACAGATAGGGGGGGGGGGGGGATTCTGAACTTCAAGTTACAAGAACTATGCTGCATGTGAATATCGTTCAGATACAATTAGACAATCTGGGCTATCCTACTCGTGTTCATATGAATATTGTCTTTGATGAAACTAAAAGACATGAAATATGATGATTAAACACATACCCAGTATACATCACCACTTTCTTTCAGTAAGAAATGAAAAAAATCCAAAAGTTTGGGATATTGACTTGTGAAAGCAACAAATAATACTTGACCTATTGTCACACTCTCTCTTGTTCATTAAGTTCAGCCAGGTTTATCCTGAAAAAACAATGATAATGCAGCCATATCCCTTACTTTCATTATGAGTATGCCTGCTGTGCTACTACAAGTATAGCTCAGAATAATCTATTCACTACAAACACTTTGAGAATTTAAACTCTGGGCTTTTTTTGCAATGTTCCCACGCAACATTTTCTTTCATTTATTCTATAGTAGATTGAAAATTACCATTTCACGTTCCAGAATGTTAAGGATATATTAGAAGGATCCATCAGTAAACAATCATTTCAAGAGATTTTCATTCATAAATGAAATAAATGTCACATGCCATACAAGACACATTGCAGGGAATTACCCCTGAAGACTGATCTTGAAACCATTTTGTATGCATCATAGAAATCATGTTTAGATACTTGTATGCAGCATTCTAATATTTGCACACTTCAGGGGGCCACAGACCCCAAAAGAAGGGTATTGAAATTGCCTGAAGTGGGTTGTTTTCAAAGCCTTTGTCATATTTACAAGAATAATTTTGTCCAATATCAATCAATTCCCTTTATGACAAAAGAAAATAGGTAGCAAACCTTCTCTAAAAGAATATAATATGTCCAAAAGGTAAGTTGAAAAACTATGGGTGGCAACAGTGGTATTACACTGATTTATAGTAACTGTAATTTTCAGGCTACACATACAGGATATTAGAATTCGTATTTAATAAGAACTTCAATTTACCCTTGCTAAACGTTGGATCAGTGTTCTTGAAATTTAAAGAAAAAGCAACACAAAAAAAGAAGTAAAAATACTATTCATCAACTGTTATTTTCTTTGAAAAAAGTATTTCAACATAAATTGGTTATATATACATTGACACTTGCTACTGCGACATCTGCTCCTAGGTCATTTCCTCCACTAGCCAAATTCCTAACTTTGACCCTTGACCAAATACTACACATAAAACCCGCTAACCTGAAATCTAAACTTACACTCGATGCGACCCTAACCCTAATCCTATACTCCTTATGAAATAAATCTTGAAGCATTTCTGGCCAGAGCAAATATTTCCAGAGAAAGATATTGGAGCACTTCTAATTGGCTAACTGAGTCCAGATATTAGCAATGCAAATCTTTTTTGCACTACACCAAGGCTGTTTTCTTGATTCATTTGACTCATGTAACTTCCTTCTGGCTGGTAACATGTAGAAGCAGGGAAGCTGGTAGAAGGATTATTGGTATAACCGGTTTTTACTGCAAATCAAATTTTCTGATAGCAGCCCATCTTTACAGTCTGTATATTGTGTAATTCTCTTTTCTTATGTCTTACTTATTCAGCCAGTTCGCTGCAATTCAATATGTTTTAATAAACCATTACTGTTACTATCCCCATCAATATTATACTGTGACTGAAATACCATTGATATTACTAATACTAATACATGTATACTATTACTTTTTCTATCACAATCACTATCAATGTCGTTATCACTATCGCTATCATAATTAAAGAAATTGAGTCTTGTATGGCCTCACAATATTAAAGAGTTCATATGTCAAAATATAATTTTTTTTAATTTTTCACTTGTCATTGCAACTTAGCCTGAAATTATTTTTTCTTCTTTTATATTAGGGCCTACTATTCAAACTAGTGCTGTAGTCAAAAGTTTAACTGTCCGGCATCCGACCGCCCATGGCAGATTCCGTTTTCAATTGGATGTTTTTTGTTTTCCCGTTTTTTAAATTTTTTAAATCGTCCGGTTTTGACTGGCGGTTAAACGGAATTGGAGATATCTGTGATGTTACAGCACTAATTTATGCATAAAAATACCAGTGCTATTGATTTCTCTCTTCCTAAGATGTCCATAATAATTAAAGGAAGTACCCAAAACAAAAGAAATGTAATAATAAGATATGATCTATTAATGTCCATCCTTGTTCTTATTCATCAATCTTAACTAAAAATAACTTTGCATACATTTATATGTATGTAATCAACAACTAGGAAGCAAAATAGAAAACGTACTGTCAATTAGAGTTTCACTTTCATGACAGTAAATCAAATTGATATAACTAGAGTGTAATGAGGCATGTGTCATTACCATGTAGCTGTTTCCTCATGCAAGCTGATATGCCTGTGTGTAAAGCTTTATTCAAAAAATGGCTCAGTAAACCACCCCCCCCCCCCAACCATCAAAATGCTGGGGTAAAATAAAATGCAGTGCACATGAAAATTTCATAAATATTTCATATTTTGAAATATATAGATCGTATTGTAGGCGGAGCGGAGGGGCCTTTGTTGCAAAAAGCCATTTTTTCATCCTAACTTGCCATTCATATAAGTAAAATGATTTTTATTTTGCAGCTACATTATTTTATATTGGTTCAAAACCTATGTAAACAGATCTTTTAAGAATGAAAATGTCACATACTACCAATTAATACTAGTGAAAATATCAACCAAGAGTAAACTGGTCACTTAATGTGGTTACAAAAATAAAAAAGAATATACAAATACAAACATGACAGTTATTTTAAATAAGGAGCATGCTCATCTTTGTGATTATGTTCCAGCAAATTAAAAAATTTGTTTTCTAGTTTACAAGTACTGAGTGACTAATCCTTTTGAGGAATACCTTAATTTCAAACTGAACATATTGTCTGTTTAAAAACAGAAGAGCATTAAGCTCTGTGTAAAATGAGCCAATGGCCTTTTGCTCCAAACAGCTGATATTGTCTGTTGGTGCCCTACAGGTTCCAAACAGATGATATGCACCTTTAAATCCTGTGCATACCCAGATCTCTATTATCCAGGCTAGGTGTTTGTACCCAGGTACCGGACATTATGGATAAAAGATATGCTGGAATTTCCTGGAAGGAAACATGCCCAATCCTGTTAACCTACCAATCTTTAAACACATCAAACCACCAGTTTAGATTACCAGTGAAAAGTAAATGAAAACAAAAAGTTATTTAATGTAGGCCGCATATATAAATATAGTTACTTTCATGTCTGGTCTTCTCATTTAATATCACATTTCCCTTGTCTCTATAATTAGCTTTCCCGAGGTCTTGATACTAACAGAAAAAAAGTGTCTGTAGCAACCGATGTGAAAATGTGTTAATAAATAACACCGAATTCAAAGAGAAGGCATTGAATGTAACTGATTGGTTTGATAGAGTGGGATTATTTGCTGGTAAGTAATCAATTCAATCAATGCCTTAATGTTATTAAAAAAGGACAAGCAGGATATACTGGTCTTCCATAGTCTGTGTAAATGCAATTTCAGTTATCAGGTTGAAGGAGTTGAACTGAAACCATGTAACCCACTGCATCAATCACTTTATTTTAATAATTAATTTTATTAGTTTTTAAACAGTAGTTTTGAAACTGAAACAAGCTACCTATATCATGGTGTTAGTTTGCAAGACAAACTGATATGCTTAAATGACTCCATCAAAATAATATACACATAACACAGAGAAATTTATCATCTCATACTTTGAGACAATATAACCAAATTAGTAGAGGCTTCTTAGAGATTGATCAAAAGTAATTTCACTTCACAGGTTGACCTAGATCACTTTTGTTACTTGTATAGCCGATTGATAGATGAATACTTAATTTAACTTTCTTATTGGGTGCTCCATGCTCCGGCAACATGTGGCTCTTAGCTTTATTTTGTTTGAGATACGAGGCTAGGGTTGCAATTGGGTTTAAGTATTGGTGTAGGGTAAGAGGTATTGCGTTTTGACTAGGGTTGAAGTTACAAATTTGGTTAGTATAGGATCCACAGAGTGTTATTTGTTGCCAGAGCATGTGTTGTAGATAAGGACTAGAAGGGATCTTCAAAATTTTGACAATGAATGTCAGTCAATTCACTAAATGCAATATAAAATCAGATTTGTTATGCCATGCCATGCTGCGACAATTATCAGCATGTCTTTTTTTTCTCTCAATCCTATCATACTTCTGCCACAACACCAAAACTGTGTGTTCATGACCACATGAGGAAGTTTATCTTTTTATGGTTTAGTTTCTGGGGCATTGTCACTGCTTACTCATCCTGGTCTGTGGTTTGTTTGATTCAAACAAAACTTTGTGTATGATCACACAGTAGATGGACTTGCATGAAAAGACTATGATTCTACATAATTCAGGAAATAAATAATAAATGGCTCAGTGGTAGAGCATGGGTTTTGTATAATCAAGACATCCCAGGTTCTATACCAAGTCTGGGCACTAGTGCCCTTTTGGTAAGGCATTAATCTCCATTATCAAGTTTCTCGGAGAAGACTTAAACCCTTCGTTCTTCTGGTCCTTTACTTACAAGCATACACATGCTTTCTTATAAAAAACAAACAAACCAAATTAAATATAAGTTCTCAATTGAAATCAAGTAATCACCTAGTAAAAATAGATCCAGATAGGAATTAATTCATATCATTTAAACTTCCTCATGTGGTTATGAACACACAGATTTGGTGTTGTGGCAGAAGTATGATATTGACTTCTCAAAATAAATGTTCATAATTTTTGTTTGTTCATTTGTGTCTCCTTATCTTTGGAGTAGTTGCTACAATCGGCCGTGTCAGACATGTTGCCCCGGGGTGCGAGATATGACTCTTGTAGCGTGCCCCCATTTAATACAATAACAATTAACATTACATTTAATTAAAAGTATGAAACTATTAAAATTACTCTCATGTTATGGGAAAAAAATATCATATTTATATATATTATGAATCAATTGTCATAATTTTTGTTGTGACAACAGATCGTTTAGATTACATTTGGAAAAGTTGAAACTGAGCGAAATAAAAAGCTTTTCAAGCAAGAAGAGAATTAACTCTGCTAAAAGTTGAATGCCCTTCTGGGTCATAGTAGGTGATTTGTTTGATGCTATGCTTCCAGAGTCTGGTTCGAATGTTTTCACAATGCGCCAATTTGTGCCAATTTTTGATTATTTCCTTCATTTCAGTGAGGCTACCCTTCAGATTTGTTTGTACATCATTGACTTTAATAGACAGTACATATTACTGTTTTATGGCTGCAACACAGCACATTTTCTGCTAAATTATCATTCGATCAGAATTTTTAAGGACCAGTAACGATGCCAAACATGGTTTTTATTAAACTGAGGTGTCAAGAAATGCTCATTCAATTCTTAAGCAGTACAAGTTGATTTAGGATATTCCTCTACTATGTGTTCAATAACCACCAAACAAACTTTAAAGATTTCATTTTTCTGGAGCAATTTTAACAATTCTTCCATAAATTAAGTTCACTAAGCGAAAAGAATTAAGGTTTGAATTTATTGATTTCTAATTAATACATGTCAATGCAATTCAGTTCTAATACCAAACCTGTCAACGTTATGTTATACTGTTGTACTTGAGTTATATATCATTAAAGTTCATTCAATTATGCGACAAGTCCATGTTTAAAACACTTGCGATTTATTGAGAGCTGTTATGCTTTCATTGAGGTTTCAATCCTTGTTAACTAAACTAAAATCTCTTACAATAGCACCAGCTTCAAGACACTTTCATGAAACCATAAAATATTTGTATGCCTATTATTAGAAACATGAAATTCATGGGAATTTCTGAAGGATGAAATCAACAAAGATAAGTGGTTGCAGTTAATTATAGAACCTCATTATTTGCCTTACTTGTGCCTTACTTGTGCACCAAAATTGTGTTTCTCTTTATGAATTCACATGAAACTCATGGACACTGGAAAAACTGTAAGATTACATATACAAAATATATGCACTAATCTCCTGGTGTACATGATGCATTGCACCTATGAAAATGTGGGCATTATGCCCCAGTTGTAAAAGGTAAACAAATGGCTTTGTTAGTAAAATAAGATAAATTAAAACACCCAGATATGGACACTAATTCCAAAAAGTCTCTTGATCTTCTCAACACTCGACCATACTTTTTGAAAGTGAGGAAAACAAATTCGGGCTCCATTAGGAAAGAACTGCACTCGGGATTTGAACACACAAATTTGCTGGAGTTAATGTTGAAACTCACTGACCACAATATCACTTTTTCTCCCACAGCTTGAGTAATAAATCTCTGGCCTTCCCTCTAAGGCGGGAGAATATACATACTGACTTGTGGCTATACTATAGGCTCTAACATGTCACTCTTACATATTTCATTGGTATACGAGTAATAAATACATAATCAAATTATTTTTACGCTTATAAATGAGACATAATTATGTGCCAAATATTTAGCAATTTGTATTTATTCATACATTCATATCCCTTTAAATACTGCAGAGCCATTTTTATTACTTTATCCTTGTATATTTATAGCAATCAGAGCATTGTGTCTTTGTCTACTTCAATCCAAAATTGTAGTAAGTCTACCAGTATTTAAATACATTTTGATAATAATTCATATTCATGTGCTCAACGAAAGCCAGTGTGAGGGCCTGTCAAGGGCCAGAAGGGAATTAACACATGTTTGCATAGAGTTAATGCTTTTCTGGCTCTCAATAGACAACTTTAGAGATTGACATACCTTTAGGGGGATATCTTGGATGTTTGCCATCTTTTCCTGGCCACTCTACTCTGATCAGACCAAACGGTTTGAAGGAAGCTTGCAGACCAGCTACATGGGGATCAAGAAAATTAGACAAATATGTTATCAAAACAATTTTTAAAAAAGAAATCCATAAATTCAAGTCTAAAGTCAATAAAACTCTCCTTTAAACAGACTCATCATGAGCAAAAACAAAAATTGATAATTATCATCTCTTCAGAGCCGAAAGGGCATTAACTTTTATTCTAAACCCTTGTGGTTTTCCATTAATCTAGATTGCCTAAATAGTGATTTTGGCTATCAACCAGAGAGTAAAATTCAACACTTTATCTTAGCCCTTGGAAGGGCTGCAAATGTATCTACATAAAAGGAAATATCATTAAATATGTGGTTTCAATGATAAATGTGCTTCATAAATTGAAAATAAATGACTCTTGACACGTCACTCTACTATATCTTTCAAAGCTAAGTTTATATCGTTACTGTAAATACAATAAAGTTTTTTTTTATATGTGTGACCGTATCTGATAAATCCTAGCATCTCTACTCAATAGTCAGCAGAAAAACGGATATAATGACATGCTAAATAATGTTTGGACTATGGAATCTAAACAGTGAATATAGTAAATCAATCCAATAAAAGTCTGCATAAAAGCCATGTCAATAACCAAATAAAACTGATCAGGGTGAAAAAATATAAATAACTATTCCTGTCACAGAGGTCTATATACTCCATATCAATGATTCACAGGATGGATTTCATTACTTCTATTTTCACCTAAAGGTGCGAATTCCACATTACTAACAGTTGTTTCGCAAATATACTAAAAGACGGCCTGTATCAGGGTAAGATGTGAAATAACCCTGTTTTACAAAATTTGTTTCCATTAATCAAAATATAAATACCAAGGAGCTACTTGTATGGTTTCACATAGAAGTGAAAGGACCTTCATAACATTAGTTAACAAGAGGATACAGTCATTGTGCTACAGATTCACAAATCCACAATCATAATGCATGCAGGCACATGTGCACTGAATATCACTGGAGTATACAAGCTTCTGGATAATAGAGTGAAATACATTACCACATGTCATTCCCATGTGAACTGACATGTGATTTCCTTGTTTAAATTAAAGCCCCTCTAAAGTGTTGGGAGCCCCAAATTCGCCAAAAAGTTGATGGTAAAATTTCACTTAAAATTGTATCATGTGAAAGAGGATGTCATTTAAGACACTTCTGCAAAGATTCCCCCCCCCCTGAAAAAAAAATGTGTTTGAAGACAAATATTGATAAATTAATATATAATTCAGGATTCTTGTTGTACGCAGAAAACCTACATTTTGTATTCTTTCATCAAACACATTTTTTTGGGGGGAAATCTTTGCAGAAGTGTCTTAAATGACATCCTCTTTCACATTACGATGCCAAAATATTTTGCCTTTTTAGAGGGGCTTTGGAGGGGCTTTAGAGTCATGCCATTATGTCGGACCAATAAATGAATGTTTTTAAAATAAGAATATAATGGCCGGTGCTATATAACTGCAGTGAATCATCTTTATCACTACCTAAATATCAGATTAAATTCTACATTAGACTGATTATCTGTGTATCAAACCAGTGCTCAGGGAAGAGAAATTTACACATTTAAAATTCTATAGTTTTCCATGACCTTTAAAATGTATCAAATTACCATTTTTTATCTGAGAACAATATGAAACATGCCCCTTTCACAAAAAGAGATCAATCTGTACAGGCTTATTTCTTTGGTTAATCAAACTTTCAGAGAATCAAAACATTTTTCGCTTTTAAAATCAAAATTTCAAATGCATCCCTTTACATTTCTTCTTTACTTGTTACGTTTCTGTATGACTCATCAATAATTGTTTTGACTGAATGTCTGTTATGTTACCTTGTTTCTAGGAGTAAATTAATGTCATTGTTATCATAACTATCACTGCATGGAAGATAACACTATCACAATGGTAGGCATGAAATAAATACAAACAAATTCAAGAGAACTCACTTCTTAATTTGCCCCGTTTATTACTTGTTAAAAATATAAATTGGTTGACATTTTCTATCCACATAAATAACACCATACAAAGAATTCTTCCTCGATATGTTTACACAGTGGTGCTGTTGCAATATAAAGTTGTGCTAAATATACACTCATTAGTTGTATACTCCAGCCATTGAATACCATATTTGGATTGCATTTTCACAGGTGTGGTTAGAGTTCCCAAGTTCATTTTACACTAAACATGTAAAATGTTGCATTGCATCTAATGACCTGTATCACTAAAAAGGCATGAGGAGATATATATATGGATATGCCTATGAATGATCCAAATGGGTGAATATTCAATACTACAAGACACATTTCTGTATCGAATGTCAATGATACCCCATGTTTCACAGATTTGATCCGAATGGCACTTCTACATGTACATGTTGTAAGAAAATTCTATAGTCTATGCCAGCCATATGGTACAAGATACCATACAAACAAGTGGTGAATAAATTATATTAAAGACCCACAATATTGCCAGTGTGAAATGCGTAAGGTACCTAATATATCATTCATGCATTCATGCCTTTATAGGTAAATTCCCAGAATTTCAGAACCAAGGTCAGAAATAATCACTGTATTGTGTAAAGTAAACATATTGTGGTTACAGTCAAGGATGATCATTTTAGATTGTGGATCTATACGCTTGAATACTACCAAAATATTTCATGATATAACTAATATATTGCTCTTGCTTCATGGTTAATGCCACAAAATACAGTGTTCACTTTAAAAATTGCACATTCTGAGATTAATCAATATATAGTGCCTCTGTTTGCAAATAACCCACACCTTTATTATAGATTGATTTCCCATGCAGGTATAAAGTAAAGCTTTATCACAAGGCATATGTTTCAGCATAAATTTCAACAAGAAATGTAATTTTTTGGCAAATTTTAATTTGTAAACAATCATTTCAATCTAAACAAGTTATCGATCCCTATAGTGTTTATGGAGAGGACTTACTCTTGAATGCGTAGTTATACATTTTACAAATTAACTTACACCAATTTCCTTCCAAGTTCATAAAAATGGTTCTACATGAATACAAATGAATCAATTTGATATTGTTTGTTAATGGATGTGTCAAGTACAGAAAAAAACAATTCAATAAAGTTAAGTATCAAAAAAACATTTTAAAAATCAATCTAAAACAATAGGCCTATTTTGTAATGTTACCAAATTTATGCTATGCCTGTTAAAAATAAATGTATTTCAATAGTCAGAATTCAAATTGCATACATTAGTTGTTGCTAGGTAGTACAAAGCTTACGGCCTCTCGTGCTTAACATATTTACATTCTGACTATTAAAAAAGCAATTGAAGCATGAATTTGGTTTTATTATGAAAATGGTCTATTTCTATAGCATTGTCCCTCACCTATAAGCCACTTTGGAGATACTTTCTGCACATGAGCAGATAAAGATCATTTGTACATATCGTAAATGCAAAACCCGTTGAGCTGACTGCTGGATACATGTTCATGAAGGTTTTGTAATTATTATTCATTTATGCACCGGCAGTGTATTCTGTGATACACAAGACATACTTTTTTTTTCAAGAGGGCAAACAAAAAAGTGTCATGAAGCACCTCCATGACTTCCGACAGTGATCATTCTAAAATCCACAAAAGTGGGACATCTCCATGAGTAAAAGATCTGTGGATATTTGAGGGTCATTTTGTACAAGTGCTATCTCAGAAGTGGCTTGTTAAAATGTGCAAACTTTAGATTGAAATATAATGCAATCCAAATGTGATTTCTAAGGGACATACTACAGGATATTGAAACTACTTTTGAGATGATTTCTCCAAAGTCTTTGCGATCATGCTTAATTATCACAACAACAAAATATATATAAATCTTATCTTACTCACCCTCAGTAATGTCCCAGGGTACCCCACCTAGGAATACCTTTCCGGAGTATGTGGGGTTACGGTACACTTTAGGAGGCAACTGACCGCTCCATGTGCAAGTTGGCTGGCAAATAGCTACAATGTAAAAGAAAAGGGGTTAAATTGCATATCAGGAAATGATGCATCATAACCTCCTCAAGTACGAGGATAAACATCAGCTTATAAAAACTCAAATCTCTACTCATTACAGCTTCTACTGCAGGTATTTTAAACTGAGAAATATACAAAAATATGAATGTCAGAAAAAGAAGTACTAGCCTCAAATATTTTTCTAACATATAATAAGCAACATCTTGACTACCGGTAACATGAATTTTTGGTTGAAATTAAATATTCTCATGTAAATGCCTGACCTCATCTAAAAATTTAGAGCCAGAAAAACAATTTTCTCATTTCTCAAGTTTGTCTCATTCTCATTCTCAGTATATATTCCATCTTTTACTGATCAATATTTGATTAGTAGAACTTCTATGTTTAATTTGAACTTTTGCTTACAAGCTGCCTGTCTGTTGAGTCTAGCCAGCTTTTCAATGTTACTAGGATCAGTAGGAAGAGCATTAAAGAGCTTCTCTAGGCTGTTCAGCTTGGGATCCATGAGGAGCTGTCTGGTCAAGGCTTGGACATTGGGATCATTGAAGTCCAGAGGCGGAGGCGGTGGAGTGGCCCTGTACATGTTTGGGTCCAGCATGGATTGAGCTGCCTGGGGGAAAGGCATGTTGGGATTAAGGCCACCTGGGAGACTTCCCTGGTAGCCCTGAAGCCCACCCTGCAGGAGCATCGCAGGTGATATGTTAGGCATGGTCATGTTTAGTCCCATTTGTGCGTTGGGATGTCGGAATGCAGGGTCGCCTGTGAGATTCAGGTTGCCCTGCGGAGATTCAAAGCAGAAGACAGTGATGTGTTTAACATAATATCTTCCAAACTGATAACAGTTGCCAATCTCTGCAGAGTAGACCTAAAACCAATCCTTAGCTCAAAATGTATGGAACAAAATCATTGAGGTAGCACTAAGTGTTCTTTATTTTGCATATGGGTGTTGTTTTTTTTCTTTTTCATTTTACTTATCTCCATGAAGTAGCATAGAAATATATTTCTTATACAGTGATCCAAGAATAAAATAATCTTTTTGACCATCACTAGCCACCATTATTTTTACCATCATTTCTGAGAGACTTTCAGCCAAAGCATCATTCATGGATCCTGCTGAGCTTACTCCGCTGCTGTCCGAATCACTGGGGCTGGGGCATTTCTGATCCCTGTTCCCTGCCCCCTGCATGGTCTGGTGGATGGGGGAGAAGACGTAGTCCCAGAGGACAGAGGAGTCTGAACTAGGGCTACTGACGCTACACAGGGAGGATGGATACTGGTCGCTGGCGGCCGGAGAGCACTCCAGCATCGATGCAATGTGACCTGCTGCCTCAACAGGGAATGCCCCTCCTCCGTTCAGGTAGCGGTCAATGTTGGAGAGCGTGATGGCATCTTTGGGGTTGGTGCAGACTGGATGAGAGCTCCAGGTGCTCTGGGAGACGGGGGAGCCAGGGACATTGGGAAGGAAAGATATAAAGTCTGTACCATTTGTACCTCCATTACCCTGGGGTGGGGGAAGCGATGAGTTGGTGCTGATTGGGGGTGGGGGTGACATCTTTGTATCCATCGTGGATGAGGAGGACTGGATCTGGGCTCTAGCAGCTGCTAATAGGTTGGCATCGATGTGAGGTACTAAAACAGATAAAAAGACAATTAAAATAGTGACATATAGGTAGTAAATCAAGTCTTTATTAAAGATCATGTAGACACACAAAAACCAGGCCCTTCAACCCAGTGGGTTAGGCGGCAGGTTATAATGAACAATATATACAATAGCAAAGTACATTAACAGTAACAATACAAGTTACAGTGTAATAATATATGTGATAACAAGGAGCACCGGGATAGAGGGAAAGGGAAAAGGAAGATGTGAAAAGGAGAAAAGGAGAAAAGGAGAGGAAAACAGAAGTGGTATAGTACAGGACAGGGTAAAAGAAGGAAGGAAAGATCCCCATACATGATACAAAAATGAATAGTGTATAATTGAATCGAGATAAATTGCTAATTACGGTAGATATTGTCATTTTGGTACAGAATGATTACAAGTTCATTTATAAACAGGAAATGATGAAAAATGAATGTATATAGATTGATAAATTAAAGGTATTGATCAAATTGCCATGCTGGCTCACGTCTACCCTGGAATATTACATAAGAACTAAAAAGAACGGCCTTCAATATTTTGTCCCTGGATTCCGGGTACCTACATGTAGTTGAGTTAGTGATTTTGAGGATTTGTTTTAGGCGGTATTTATTCTGTGGGGTTATAAGTCCATGTGAACCGATATATATATATATATGGTACACTCAATTTACATTGTATATAAAGTGAGAATTTGTTTAATCTACACTAAAAACACCAAACAGCCCTATGCAAACAAACAAGCAGCCCCATTTCTTGTAGATCCTTATTAGTTAAATATTCAATCAATAGACCAGTTTACTAACATATTCAAATTATGAATGTTTCTTTTCTGCACACATTAGTTGTTGCTATGTCAATCAATATTTGGTCAAGCTGACATATTGTCAAGAACAACCTTTCTTTATACAGTATGCATACAATTTGAATATGTTTGTAAACTTGGTCTATTGTCAAAGAGTAATATAAAATGTCTTTAGCAATTAGAAAATTGTATTTTCTCACTCAAAGATCATGAAACAATATATACTATGCATATTGGATTATACACAAAAGTGATCAGTGACACAAATTTCAGATCAGAGTATCCGAAAACTTACTTTAAGGTACTCTCTTTATCATCATTACCAACCCCAAAGCTGAACAAATCCAATTGAATAGGCTTAATAAAGGGACAACTAGTTCCTGTAGACAATGGGTTATAAACAAGTTACTATCACAAATAAATCAATCTAAATGATGCATCAAAAATATAAAAAAATTGGTCCACAAACAATCACAATTTACATTTTAGAGTACTCTGTTCATAAAAGAAGGGTTTGCAAATAAACCAAACCATCTTTAAGGTTTGCCTTTAAACTTTGGACCAGACCATGCAATAATTTTAAATAGTTTGCAATGTTGACATGGAAGTCATAAACTTCCCTGGTCTTTTGACTTTACATCATAAAGGAAGGTTGTAT
This sequence comes from Hemicentrotus pulcherrimus, assembly GCA_003118195.1. Classification (NCBI taxonomy): domain Eukaryota; kingdom Metazoa; phylum Echinodermata; class Echinoidea; order Camarodonta; family Strongylocentrotidae; genus Hemicentrotus; species Hemicentrotus pulcherrimus. The sequence goes on along the minus strand of BEXV01000223.1, from coordinate 232,748 downwards.
CACAAGACTCACAGACACACTTGTAAATGTATTGTTGGAATATTTTGTACAGAGAGGCATTATCAGCAACTTTTAAATGCAACAATATGCATGGGCTACTATATGTAAAACTGCTGAAGATTTTCATTCTTTTCCTTAAATACAACATTGGAACTATCACAGCAAAGACCAGTGAACAAATGTATTTTTCAATAAGCCTGAAATTTCATGATAGCTTTCTTTTTATTTATAAAATCCTTAATTAATAATTTCTACCTTCCATAAGACACATAATCAGAATATCTGAAAGGATTGCAAACAACTTCTTAATCATGTCATATGGTAAAATAATCTAAGTCTTTATCATATGAGGTACAGCATATATGCTTATGAATGATGATAAAGGAATTGATGCTGTATTTATTAATCAGACAATTATGTGAGACCGATTTTGAACACTGTTTGAATAATTACCCTTCTCTAAGTCTTAGTCATTCATCCTACCTTCTATCACACTTTACATGTATAACATTTTTAGTCTAAATAGCAAACCTTTAAGGTCATTCACCTGGCAAGTTTTGTTAACCAGATTTGAAATGATAATAGGGCCTGCTCATAATGCAATACAAATTAGTTTCACAGGTAACTGCATATTCCTGCTACTCGCATCAAAATTTCGGCACAGTTTTTGCACAACTATAATTCCAGACCTATGCATCTCTACCCTCATGTTTAAAGTCAACAGCTGATTGATCACTTTAACAAAAGAAAGGGGCGTATCAGTCAGCAAAGAAACAGAATATGACCGTTGATACAACTTGAAACACACTTGACCATACGGTAGGTAAAGTGAGGTTTTCGAGTGTAACCACACAGTCATTCAAACGCTCTATTGGTAAGAAAATATGGTATGCCCAGAACAAATTGAGGTCTGTGAACAAGGATTTGTCAAGAAACTAAAAGAAGTTGTACAGTTTTCAAGGGTCATCTGTCGAGAGCTAGAAAGGTGTTAGTTCTCTCTCCAAGAATATGATTTCACATTCTTCTGGCTCTCAATAGACGATGCATGCAGTAAGAAAAGGCAAGGATGCAAATTCACTTTGCAAGAACAAAGTTTCTACTTCAGGCAATCCTTGCAAAAAGTTTACAATTCTCAAGATAAGTGATACTATTTTTTTGATTTATTCAATATTTTTCAGACAAAATTTCATCCTACACCACTATGCTTTCTAGCTCTTTTTTTTTGGAGGTGGTATTACTATCCGTTTATTTATCATATTGAAATGTTTACATTTTTTTCTTGGAACCTCCAAAGTCAAGCATAGTTGATTCCATTGTATAATCTCTTTTCAAATTTCTATAGTTTCAGTTCTGCTTTCAGAAATTTCTAACAATAGTTACAGGGTTGCTTTCAGAGCTTTTATATCGTGAATGCCAAGTTGCCAACTATGGGCACCATAGAAAGAAATCAAATCATGATGGATGTGAATCTATAATACTGTATATACAAAGCCTTTATTTGTCAATCAACGTTTTTAGCCTGTTGAACTTAGATTACAAAACCTTAATCATAACATCTGTGTTCTGTAAGGATTGAAATATGAAAAAGAAACTTTACATAAGGTACACAAAACATCACTTTTAGACATGTCTTGCGAGTGTGAACAGAGAGGGCAAGTTTATTTCCAGCCTGTCTTTCAATCAGTCTCCTTCAACGAGATGTGACGACTTCAGAGTCTTGGCCTGACGAGGGGGGAGCGGTTACAGTTATGTGGGTATTAATAAGTATGTACATGTAATCTGCCATGTGTAATTGTGGATCCAACACTTGATACCTACCAATGGATACACGTAACTTGAGTTCAACAAATATCATACTATGCAAGCGATAGATGCAGATACAATCCAAGGAACTGCTCCAATGGTGACTGCTTTGTCTGAAGCAAAGTTTGATTCAAGAACCAATTCTCTCTACCCTAATTCACAAAATATGCTTTCAAGCAGGTTTATGAGAAGACAAATTGTAAGGAATTCTTCTCATATCTATTCATGAATATTTATCCATTCATGAATATGAATGTTTAGTCAACTGGAATCATTGGCTGGTTGGTGTATTTGACTGAAGTGGTGATCAATACCAATTAAAGCACACCGTTATTCACTATGCTGTTTTTAATCGATAGACATGAAGGATTTTCTTCAAGAGAGATTGGGTGAGTGGGCAGTGGGGCACAAGTTAAATCTTGGATTGATCAAGTTACAGAGAGGGCCATTTGCATTGTAATTAATCTCTCCAAATTTTAGTGCCAGTCTGCCCTGATGCCCTTTCTTCCCTACATGTCATTATGAAATTGGAAATACTATAAATGGTAAATTAAGATTTACTTGTTTCTGTAGTTTCTTTACAGACATAAAGAAATCTTTCAAACTGTATTGCAACTCCATTAAGATACAAATCTCAGTAGTTTCATAGCCTAAATCTATGACAATTGTTGAAAGGCATATTCATATCAAGAGCTTTGGTCCTGATCTAATCAAGGGTATAATTTTAAGAAATTTGAGATGAGGTTCGATATAATTATAATTATATCGATATCATAAGATGATTTTCACCACTGTGCCATTGGATGGGTGAATACAATATCCAAGTCATCACAAGAGATCAATGCTAGGCTGACAATAGACCAAAAAAGAAATACATTAATTGGGCAAAATGACAAAATAATTTTGTCCATTGTTAATTTAGGAGTAAGGTCTGGGCAGGGAGGTAGGTCTGAATGAATGCACCCCAAAGTCTGGATTGATTTTAACAGAATGATACAAAAGATTCAAATTAAAAATGAAAACCAAAACTCTTTTGAGTTTGTTTTAGATATAAAGGAGCAATTCTGAAATAGAAATTACATTTGGTTGTAAGCTGAACTGCTGTGACATCATCTACAGCTACCAAATTTTCTCAGAACTCCATGACAATCACCAACTATGGTATCATCTAAATGGCCTGAAGGGATGATAATCATGTGATCACACTCATTGCATTCCTACATCATTGCATGGAAATATGCAGCACAATCTTTTTCCCCCTTTAGCTTATCAGGCCTCTTACCAAATAGACCAGGTTTTAGCAATGTATGTTCACAGATAATGGTCCCCCTATATATTAATTACACACAATTCACATAACTGTTTTGTGATGGAAAGATTTTTTGTTGAAGTTTCAGCTGACCTCAGGTACCCTTGTTTTGTCATTGTACCCATCTTATCCTGAATCATGTGATGGTGGAAGGCATTTTAGCCACAACAATTCCTCAATGTGAAAAAGTAAGTTCTCATGTGATGTTAAACTGATGTTGCAAGAGCCCCAGGTCAGGTGCAATTCAACTACAATTGATTACATGTACATGTATTATAATTTGGCTGATGCTGCTTATTACATAGGCATAAGATGCTTGTTTGAATGCGTATTGATGTTTGGGGAGAAGCCAAAATCAAATAAATAATGTGGAGGATCCAAGGTGCAAGAAGAATCTAATGGTTTCCTTATTAGATCTCTAAAAGAAGACATAACATTGGCATATTTAGTCTGAACTACAATCATAGCTACATTTTGTTTACATTAGATTTAATTTATATACCTACAATGCAGTTTATAAAGGGGTTGTACAGTATGTACATCATAATTAATGCAGTGAACAATGTAGTGCAAAGATTGTTGTTCAAAACCAAAAATGACTTTATTTATTGTCAGAGAAATATTTTTTTTGTCAGTAATTTCCAATTATGATTAATGATGATTGCATGCATACACATAATAACAAAAGCAGGTATACCAACCCAAATAATTTGACCAATATCTATTTGGTTTAATTGCTCATTAAACCAGATCCATATTGTGTACATGAGAGAATACATTTCAGTACATGGTTAATCTTGATGCTTTATGTCTCCTCTGTCACCAGCATTTTCCTGTTTCTATCATTTTTTGCATACTTCTTTGATAAACAAACTAAAATGTCATGTGCAAAGTGCCACCCTTATTTTCTCTGTATCATTCAGTTGTAAAAAGTCAACAAGCTCTTGCCTATCACCACCAGTATCTGCAGCAAATGTGTTTTAATGAATACTTTGCTTGCACACATGCAGTAGCACAGTGCATGACATCCCATTTTTTAAATAAATGGTTTTAGAATGGCCATGACCACAACCAATGCAAGTATCATGCTATCTTTTGTCTGCTAGTTACCAGCAAGATGGATGTAAGAGAGCTCTGTATTGTCTACAACAATAACCACCTTCTTGCAGGCAGCTAGCTGACATTATTTAGTTAAAATGTGGATACTGCTGATTTGTCCCTTTAAGCCATTCAGGAAATAGATATATTTGCAGCAGCCTTGGTACGGGGTTTCCTGATTTGCCTAATTTGTGTTCTGCACTTCTGCACAGTAATAGTTCTGTTTACTAAGCTCAATTATGTGTGAAATTCTACCATGGGTGTTTACTGTTAGACAGTTTGGAGGGGGAGGGCTGTGGTAATACATGTTGTTATTATTCACAAATTCTGATAATTCAGATAAAACCTTAATTTAGTTAATTTACTTTTTATTCAGGAACTTTACATAACTATCTTGATCTAAGGAGACACGAACGAACGAACCTTAATTATATTTATCTCTCTGTAGAATTTACAAAGTATATTGCATTATAATGTTATAAATTTTGACTCGGGTATAATATAGAAAGAAGACAGACTTCCTGTCGAGATCTGCATCACTGATTTTTTTTTTCTTTCTTTTCTTTTGTTGCTCACATTCTCTTTCTCATTTCTTTCATCATATGAATCAAAGAGAGGGCCACTAGAATATACTGTTAGCCTGCCCTTTAGAATGTCTACAGACACATGCCCAAATCACTAATTTTCAAAAATTTCCGAAGACAAAAACGTCCTCTTGGCTTAAATCTACTGTCACTACATCAGGATGTAGTGAAGAAATGTGCATTTCTTATATAGTTTGAAGAGTCTTATTATGAGACTACCAGTGTCTTAATATGCCTACCTGCATCTTTGGGGGCTATTGTTTACTTTAAGATTATACTACTAGTCACAGAGACAGGAAGTTCTTTGTTCTCTCCATCCATGTTCTGGGAGAAGCAAACTCCAGTCATTCTGAATGTCGAAGTGATGCAGTAAGGTCTAAATTACATAACATTGCAGCAGAAAGTTCTTAGTTATTTTGTGGACAAACTACAGGCCCAATTCGGTAAGAATATGATATCTATTTCTATTATGTTGTTTGATGTATACTAGAATGCAAGGATGTATCTTAATATAATCTCAGTTGAGTTTGGTAGAATTTTATATGAGTTTCGTAAAGATGATGTTAGATGTTGTACCTAGCTTTTAGGAGTAGACAAAGAGATGAGTGTGTATAATGTATAGTGTNATAATTCAGATAAAACCTTAATTTAGTTAATTTACTTTTTATTCAGGAACTTTACATAACTATCTTGATCTAAGGAGACACGAACGAACGAACCTTAATTATATTTATCTCTCTGTAGAATTTACAAAGTATATTGCATTATAATGTTATAAATTTTGACTCGGGTATAATATAGAAAGAAGACAAGACTTCCTGTCGAGATCTGCATCACTGATTTTTTTTTTCTTTCTTTTCTTTTGTTGCTCACATCCTCTTTCTCATTTCTTTTATCGTATGAATCAAAGAGATCGAGAGCCACTAGAATATACTGTTAGCCTGCCCTTTAGAATGTCTACAGACACATGCCCAAAATCACTAATTTTCGAAAATTTCCGAAGACAAAAATGTCCTCTTGGCCTAAATCTACCATAAAAGGGAAAATGGAAAAAACACTTCGTATATTGCTTTCATAAATTCAGCTATACTTCTGTCTAGAGGAAAATATTTGATCAAGCTCTATATTTCGGTTGAGTGATTCTTCTTTTTCTCATCTTCTTTCTCCATTTTCAAACATCATAAATGTTTTCTTTGACTTAAATGTAGGTGGGTAATGGACTGCATCAACACAATGAAGGAGAAAACTAATTAGACTCGGGATGGATTAGACAAGTATTCACACAGTCACATGGCAGCTGGTATGTAAGGTGAGCAGTTTTCGTGGATTTGGTCCCGACGACTATCGTCTGCGTTATCATGAAGTTGTAACAGAGATGAAATCGACTTACCTTCATTATCTCTGATTTCAGATTTGATGAAATCAGGACGGGGTGTGTTCCCCAGTTGCTGTCTCCGAGAGAAGTCCCCGCTGCTATTCTGTCCAGCCCCCTGATTCGAACCTACTCCACGTAAATCCAGCGTGTTTTCCAATAGAGCATTGATCTGGCGAAATATATCCACGTTATTGCCAGTACCACCTCGAACCGGCGCAGGCAGGCCTGGAGCTGGTGGAGGCTGGCCAAGACAGTCCGCACGAGAGCCTTGCTGCTGCTGCTGCTGCTGCTGGTTGCCGATATGGTGCACGACCGGCGGAGTGCAGTCGAATCGTACTCTCTTTTCGGTGCCCCGCTGCAGATATCCAGGTTTTAGCTGTTGATGAATAAAATTAAGCCGACGATAAGACTCTTTTCATACGTTTGAACATAAACAATTATTTCCAAGTGAAAAACAGAGAGATTTTTTTTAACTCCCTGCTCAAAATATCAAATTTCCCTTACCGCAAGCTATAGAATGCGGCTGGCTCGGCACGGGTGATCAGCTAACGTGTTGTAAATACGGAAGTAACATCACACCGAAGCAGACGTCGAATTGTGCATTGCTATAAAATTACTATGAGGGCGTAACACGCTTGTCGATCTCCTGCAAGGTTGGTTGCTAGGAGACTAAAACTTTGGACCAATCGCAAGACAGGGTTGATTCTTTGACAGGCGTTGTATAATCGAATGCCTTTGCCCAGTTAATAACAAATCGCACAGCCGTTATTTTTTATTTTCACATATATTTTTGTAACACTGTCAGATTTTCCTAGATCAATCATGCTTATATGGTCCCATACGTTTCCAACCATTATATTTTAGCCAATAAATAAGTTTTAATCAGATTNGGCAATTTTTTTATTATAAATTTTTTTTTGGCAGGGGGGGGGGGCACGCCCCTGTTTTTCAGTACACTTTGGGCGCATTTTGGGCGAATTCAGGGCTGATTTTAACATATTTTTTTGGCCGGGGGCACGTGCCCCCTGTGCCCCCCTCCTGGATCCGCCAATGTAAGTTTACAAATTTTCAACTCGCCTTTGTAACACATGAGTATTTCGTAGGGTGACATACTGATATTGCTACACAACATCAATGTTTAGAGCCCGTGTACAATATCTTACACCAATGTCCCGACACCCTTGTGTAAAAATGGAGTGACGCGAGTATGGTTGTAAGCTATAGATATAAGCCTTGTAAATGAGTTTATTTCACTTTCACCCAAGTTAGAAATTTTGTTACTAAGCTGATTAAGCCGGAGTCAATTAAATTATTTCTTTGTCTTGTATAATGCAAAATGTGCTTAGGTGCAGTATTATGTAAGAATAGTAATGCTGGTGAATTATTGAGTACATGGGTCTACACCAGGTCTATATTGCAAGTATTTAGCATCGCTAGTCTTGATAGCTACGAGGAAGACTAATGTAAACAAAAGGCACCAAAACGTGGAACGTGAATGCCGATCGAGGAAACGTGAATGGAATAGAATTAAACAGAAGCACCCCCTGTAAGCATGGATTTTAAATGTCATTTCCTCCCTTTCTCCTTCCACCTTAATTTCCTTCTTCTCCCTTCTTTCACGCCATTGTTTTTCTTTTTCTTTGATCGATTGTTCTAATACGGGGAGGGTACTACATTCTCATTTCTCAAAAAAATGTTTATTGAACCCTTCACCATATCCCTCTCCCTCCGAACTTATTATCAACAGTCACATTTACACAAAAGATGTTCAGTGGTCAGTGATTAACTGAACATAAATTATGCAGAGGACCGGACGTGTAGTGCTTGTGTGATTCATGCACTTACCACTAAGCCATGTTTAGGGCTTTCACATGATACAGAATATGCAGAAAACATGTCTTCTTATTTGAATAAATACGAGTTTAAAACTTCACTGTCGTGGTAAATTCAATTCGTGAATTACTATACAAATTTATATGCAAAACTGATTTCAGTCTGCAGTTATTCCTGTTCGTAACGGCCTTGAATCAATGTCAAATGAATAAATTATTTTAGATTAATAGTATATTAAAATAGCTCCGATTAATTACTGAGAAGTATTAAAAATGAATTAGTTGAACAACGAAACGATCCAAATGATGGGCGCATACGATATCTGTATACATAAATAAAGTCGCTGATACATAAAAAAAAACAAGGATGTGACCATTTTTGACGTATTAATTGAAATCGTCTGTAATCATCCACTTCTTAATTCCTGTACCGGTAATTCACCATTTTGTAGGTGATTTTGATTATTGGATAAATCACAATCGCCTTTCCTTAATTTCTATTCATCGGGTTTATCGGGCAACTCTGATTTGATAGAATAAATTGTTGTTTGTGTTTTTATTCATGCAATGATAAATCACAAAAAGAAACCACTTCCGACTTGTGTTGCCTTTTCTAATGCTAGGTTTACTTTAGGTTCCCGGCGGCCACGGCAATCACGTTTCAGGCCATCGTGGACAAAACGGAATGGACGCGAGACAACGTGAGAGGACGGAATGGGCAAACGTGTCAGGCCGTGATTGCCGTGGATGCCGTGGATGCCGTGGATGCTGTGCGGGTGGGAAACATATAGGCCGAAGTAAAATGGGGTGAACGCAACAAAACGTGACAATACGTTATAAAAAAAGAACTTGGCAAGACCTAACAAAACTGAGGGGAAAAGGGCAATGATCCCAATGATCCAATAGCGCACTACGTTTCGGGTAAACGCTGTGGACGCAGGGAACATCATTTTTCTGAATAAGATGTTCTCCTTTACTATCTTCCTCTCGTTCCTATTATTGAGCTAAAATTTCTCCCCCTCTATCTCTATTACATTTGGGAGATATCATGTCCTGATAATGCACCGAATTGTAGCGATGTCATTAGAGTTGAATTAGTGTTGATAAAACAATACTACAGGTTATTTATTTTCTTCAGGTATTAGATTGAATATTCGCGCACAAACTTTTATCTAAACCTAGCCCTTTACACCCTTGCAATTAGTTATGCAAATGACATTTGACCATAGTGGCCGATTCATTAGACAATGATATCACGGGCAAGTGTATTATAGGTGACTTGTGTAAGACTCCGACTTTACTAATCAACGACTATCAACATGAATATTGAATCCTTGTCTTCTATAAGGGAAGGGAAACTTTAAGACTTCAACGTCTATCTAAGATGGGGGCGACGAAATAAAGAAGCATTTACTTACCGATGACAAACTCATGATGTGGTTTCCTCTCTAGCATAAACGCTTTGAAATTTCCGTATGAACAAGATTGGCGCCAAGTTCAAACTCACTGGTGACCGAATGTAGCTGCCTCTAATGTGGGCAAAGTAGTTGCAGAGCTGGATGTCAATGTGAACCTGGTATTAATGGTCTGTGGAAATAGGTGTTGTCTTGAAACCAACTGGGTTTTGAACAAGCTGTTGCTCGATGGACGAACTGGCGGTATTCTGATGAAGATTCCAAATACCACCACCTTTTTAAAGAAGCCATCCTAGACTTCCTGCGATATGCAAATGCCGCTTGTTAGATTGTGTGCTCGTGCTCGGCGTGGAAGTGCATTTCTTTCAAGGCGCTTTTGTATGATGATCCAAATAATTAGCATGTCGTAAAGAGCGACGAGTGACCCGTGACGTTCCAAACATAATTACAATCGTAGAATGAAAACTAGGGCAAGGACGACTTCAGCTAGTCTCATTTGATTTATGAGAAAACTCATCTGTTGCGACACACCTGTTTGGTTAGAATTATATTTCTTATTATTCAGTTTCAGAATGTATTCATCGCGTTCATTCAAGGATCTTCCAGGAAACAGACTTTACATTTATTTACATGTAATATCTTTCCAAGACGTATAAGAGTTAAATTAAAACCTTAGAAATACAATTATTATTTGTTTTGCTTTCAATTATTGCAACTTGGATTAACTTTTTATCATTTAAAAAAAAATTATAAATCAAACTTTTTATGAATACTGAAAAGATTGTAACAAAATGTATTTTCCCTAAATCAATGATTATTGTTGTTCTTTTTGGCAACATGAATATATACATCATTTGGTAGTCTCAAGAGGAATGTTGATGATTCTTTGACTTTTGAATAGAAATGCCTCTCTAAAGAATGGAAAAAGTGCTCAGTCCTGATAGGATGTAGAGAGAAATGATAATTTAAACATTTTCTCATGGTAAAGAATACCTAACGTCTTTTTAACCCTGAACACAAAGTATACCCCTCCTGCCCTTCTATTAACATGCTTTACTCCCTAGCTGCCATATACACAATTATCGGGCCACAGCATGGGATAGAAGGGCACATTTGTCATTGCCACTGAATGTAAGCTCTTCTTCATAGCATTCCGCTTTGATTCATTTCATGTCTTCTTATTATCCATGCATTAAGGGGTATTTTTCAACACGGTTCCGAAATATTCCTTTGAAAAATACCACAGTTGTACGGATTAATATTTTTTCTGCTAGCTAGCTTGCAAGAAGAAAAAAATCTGTATCCTTTAATTTTCCTCCTGTGTGAAAACTTAAATCCATTTATTTGGATGGGGATGGGGTAAATATTTGTAAAAAGATAAGCCCTTTAAACTGATATATCAATACATAAATTAATACACTCATCAAAGTATTACTGTGGTAATCACCCCAAAGTATAAAATCCAACACAATAATTCGGACATATATAGCACGAGTCTATTGAGGAACACTGGAACAAATGGTCGGGGGGCACATGTCTTTACAAGGCTACTGCTTAGCCTTAGGGGAGGTTGGGGGAAATTGGTCTAGGCGTAATCTTTTTTTCGTCCGTTTCCCCCTTCTTCTTGTCCTTTTCTCTATTTTCTCAATTTTTCTTTCCCTTTAAAACAAAAATAATTATTTTACGACACGATGGAGGAGGGGCACGTTCTTCCTTTTCCCCTGTAGCCACGCCACTGATTTTAGGTTTAAAGTTATCTAAACTTCAAACACATGATCTTTAGAGATCGAGGTAAAACATTCATGGGGCTTTCGGTTTTACTGTGTGAGTTGTCCTGAAAAAGACTGTTTGGTTTGATAGGGAGATATAAAAGAAAGGAGAGTGAGAGAAAAGTATTTTTTTTTTATGAGAGAGGTTTTTTTCTTCTCCTACTTGATATCATGTTAAGAGAGGTATAAAGAAATGGAGAGAGTTATTCATTCTTGGTGGAACCCTGAAAAAAAGGACAGATGAACCAGCTTATGAATGCGAAGAGAGAGAGAGAGGCTCGACGTTCCGAACAGACTGTTTGGAACGATCAAATCTTGTTTTCGACTGGTTTTCGAAACAGACATTCCTCGTTTAAGTATTCTGCCATGGATTTATAAAGCATCGTCGAATACCTATCATGGTTACAGTTTAGTAATTAACCTTCCTCTTCACCAACCCCACTTTAATCGGGATCATTTTTTTTTGTGTGTGGTTGTAATACATTCAGGAAATCCGCTCAGGACAACTGAGCTGGAATACTACTCGTAAACCAACAACACATATTCAGCTGAATCGGAAAAGACGATGCAAAAATTAAAGGGTTTTTATCTGACTGACATTCATGGAACCTCGCCCTTAAGTATAGGGCATAAAAAGAGGTCACATTTACTTTTGTTGTTCGAATATTATGTGACAATAGACATAATTAAAGGAGGAACACACTTACAATCCTAAAATCCTCACGGTTAGTTTTAAATGTAAGTTTGATTTGAATAGACAGGTGCTATAAATTATATAAAAATCCTTCCCTGTGAACCATGCGTAAGTCTATAGAAATTTTCAAAAAACTGTACTACGACTTTATAAAGAAACTAAAATTTACTGTGTTCTGTTAAAAAAAAAAGACGAAGTTGACAGCTCCTCAATACTTGACAACTTTCATACACATTTTTTTTACAAATTTCTTATAATCTCACTTTTTTATATTTTTTTTTGTAAATCTCAGTGCATGTCATCCGACAGTATATCATACTATGAAATGCCCCCAAATTAAAATATAGTTGACAGAAAAAGGGGTACAAATAAAAGAGGGATTAAAATATTTGATAACACACAAAATATATGATTTTTTCTCTCCCTCCTTGAATTATCATGAATTATGATAATGATTGACGTCCACATGTGATCTTAACTATCATCAACTTGTCTCCATCACCATCATAAACATCATCATAGTGACCATCATCACCACCACCACCACCACCACCACCACCACTATCACCGACATCACCGACATATTACCGTCATCATTATCATCTTTGACATTATATTCATCATCATGCACTTTCAACATTATCATCTATCATGCCTTTAAAGTGACTTGGTAACATTGTTGAAGGTTGATGAAAAAAAATTGCTTAATGTTTGTATAAAATGTTACTTACTATATTCCTTCCGACATGCAAAAAAAGCCTGAAAAATTCTCATACCATTTAGATATCTATGGTTTTCTTTGAAGGCGTCGATGTGAAGCACCCCGGCTCTAACAGTGATTAACAATAAATTCTCCCAACCATTTTTGAATTTTCCCAACCGTTTTTCCATGAAAAAATGTCCGGAATGGAAAGTAGAGCCATTTTGTTACTTTGTGAGATTTGCAATTACCTAAATTGTGATAAAATTGTAATAATATAGATCGGGAGAATTAAGGAATCGATCAGATCAGTTTTTCCCGATTTGTACTATGAATAATGGTCCGTTTTCACTCAATTTTTCAGATTATCTTTAATTATACATCCATATTGTGCACAGGTTACACAAACATTTCACAGACGTCGATTAAATTGCAAAAGTACCACCCTACAGACTATATAAAATAACAATCGTTATGTTTGATGATGTCCATGGATTTACACCGTTGCCCATACATTTGGAATACAACCTCATTACAGAAATGATTGTGACAATATAATTTATTCTCAATGGATAAAGACTATCTTTTCTCAGAAACTTATAGATCAATCTCTATGAGTATTGTATTAATCAATACAATTCTGAGAAGATTTAAACTTTATCTATCAAGACTAAATCAAATTGTCATGGAAATAATTATTCTAACTTAATAGGCAACAGTTTGTATTTAGTTAAAGATCTCATCTCAAATGCCCATATTTCCTTTAAGGACATCCCTAATTTTGGGAGCTGAAGTTTAAAATGTATATATTTATGTTTGTATGTTCATACCAGTTTCCTCTCCAATCCTACTGGAAACAAAATAAGCAAGTCAAAACAGGAGAAACATCAAATGTGATGTGCATGGGTGTGTGGATGAGTGTGTGTGTGTTGGGTGTAAAAAAAAAGATTCAGCAAAGTTTGTTTAAATTTCAGTAACTCCCACAGATTTCATCATTCTGGGATTCTTACAAACTCATAACACAAAAGACATTTTTATACCAAAGCATACAAATGTTATCAACACTCCTGCAACATTATGCTGAGTTTTGATGACATCAATGATATATCGAGCATAGCAAAGGGTTGTACATGTATATAAATAGTTCTGGGAACAAACAAATGTACTTTTGAATGCATTAGTATATTTGTATATTGTTTCACCTAATGTATCATTATTGATGCAAGTATTGCACAATAAAATATTCAATTTTTAATAATAAGAAAAATAATGAACATTATTTGTATAGCGCATATCACTAACACAGAGAAAGTCCCTATGCCCTTAGAAAAGAAGGAAAAGGGTGGAATAAAAATGAACATTTATGCCTGATACATGAAAATAATTTTTGTTTTACATTCGTTTTATTTATTGAATATAATTTGACAATGATATAGCATTCTAAATTGAGGCATGACATCAATGTAAAATAGCATCTTTAATTTAATATCCCATGACTGAAATTCATATATATAATAATTAGTACAAAAATAAATTGTTCATGTCGGACCAGAAATTCTTGGATATAGGAAGCTTCACAATGAGGCATGTTTTTGCAATGATAAGCATAGTTACACTAATCCTGTATCATACCTTCTAATTACAGAACTCAAACTAAAAAAAGTGAAGAAAAAACAAAACTTTTTGTACATCTACTGCACCACTGTCATTGGTACTCAATTTTGCCCTTGCAGTTTTTCAATATTATCATACGACTATAACTTAAGAATGATAATTGTACGTCTTTCAAATATGACAAATGTGGTTATAAACAGACTAACCATCTATCATTAGTAAATTCTAGAACTTTAGCTTACTGGCAATATCCTTAATAGTTAAAGTTATCCTCAGTTCATTTCTCTAATATACTTACTAATATCAAGTTTGAAAAAAGGAAGTTTAGATCAAGATATGATGAAGTGAAAAGTCAAAAATGACTCCCATAAAATGTTAACTCTTAAAGTCAAGATGATGTGCGAACAATGCCCGAATACAAAAATGTTCAGAAGCATTACTTTTGCTGGCACAGAAAAACAATGTTTGTTCAGAAATAAAGTCACTGATGAATTCTAATTCTCCTGGTGATACTCATATTTCTTTTTGTTAGGATGTACAATAAAACAGGAAGTATATAAAAATAACATGACAAACCATATCACTATTGTTAAACATCAGCATTAAAGGAAATACAAAGTTTTGGTATGGGGTCATGAATTTGGTTCATATTAACATATTGGATCCATATGCGATCCTACAATATTCAGTGATCGTTGTCGTCGTTGAAAACAAGTCTGAAGTTCTGTTATTGTAAATAATAAGCTCTTCATGTTGTATAGCTCCCTCTCAAGGTCAAGAATTTAATTAAGCTATAAAACAATGTTTCTTGACTAAAATCAACCAAAACTATATATCACAACTACATATTCTGAGATTTTCATGGTTGCAGCTACCATTGTATGGCCGTAGGTGCTATTTGAAATTTTTCAAAATTTACCAGTGCTCTATATTCAATTTATCTCGAAACCAGAAGCTTATAATACATCCACAGGGGCATCCAAATATATTAAAATTTTAAAGAATCACTATCCACCCACTTTTCAAAATTTTCCAAACCTTTGTATTACCTTTAAGAAAATGGTACATATGGGAATTTTATGTAAAAATGAATGTGTTTTACTTTATAACCAGAATAAAAAATATTTTTACCTTAATTGACTTTCAACTGAAAACAAACCGAGTCAACTGTGATTCTATTTACATAGTACAAACAAGCACACACATCTTTTTAGCCAGGTTGATTAATATCCTCCATGGCTCGGAAGTATAGTCCCAGGCATGACAAATGATAATGAAAAACTTTGTGCAATAAAAAGATCATTTGATGGTGGTTATGTACATTTACTTGTCCAGCAAATACTCTTTGTTAGTCATATTATCATAACTATCCATTGTAACAGTACTTAACTTCTATCCAAGATGTAAAATAAATCAAATTTGTCCTGCACAGCATCTGCTCCTCTACAAGTTTAGTAGTATGGTTAAAACTTACGCAATACATGATCTACTGTAAAATCTGTCATCAAGACCGCCTCTCTATAAGGGCTACCTGTCAATAGCTTATGGAGGCATCTCATATTTTATCCCTTTCAGAGGAAAAAGATGTTATGTAAGCCTGTTTAGATTTTTACCCAGATGTAGAAAATAGGTGTCTGATAACATTAGGGTAATAACAGTTGCAGGGCCCTTATAAATATATTAATATAAGTCTTAATACCAATGAGGCTACAATAGGTAAATAAGATCAAATTTAATCACAATCATGATTAGATTAAAAGTCTGCGCTTTTGGGTCGGTGAATACAATCAGCTGCACTATTCCTTGTCCTCTATCATCTCATCCTATCTCAGCTGTTTAAGTTCAGCTTGTGTGTGAAGTCTCGTAGAAGCTGTTCTGCTTCTGATCTCTTAGATAGTTTGGTAGCCTTTCCCTGGTATCGGCCATTCTTACATGCTCCCTTGCCTTCCAGTAATGCTGCAACTCTGGAGAAAGATTAATAAGACAGAACATGGATGAAAACAAAAATCCTTCCCACTTTTGAAAACAGATGTTTTGTTGTTGTTATGACCTGCTGAATGAATTTGAAATTCTGCACATAATTACAGCATTCAATACTGTAACGCATGTTGTGTTGGTTTTTAACCGAGTTAGTTTTAGTTGTAGTGCATATAATTTTAAAAGAAAGATCTTTTTCCTGATGTTCATTGAGTAAAATACTTTCCAAACATGGATGCTTTTAATTCGTAATTACAACAATGAAAGAACCAAGACTGATAGACAGCTTAAATCATGCAAGTTAAGATGTATTGCTGAATATACAGTTGTTATACCTTGGTCCTGCTTCTTCAACTATGTCTGTAGGTCCAGATACTAGAAAGAGACCAGCTCCATTCTCCTCCCCTGTTGACAGCAACATGAGTGCATTCTGAAGTACAAAGGAAACGCATAGAGACAGGAACAGTACTAGTAAGTAGTTATATCAGTTCTACAAAAATTATTTCAATAAGATGGAATACAAAAATGCATATTTTGACTTAACTTCAACAAATGCCAGTCTTAAGCTTTGTTTTATTTGTTGAACTTTAATGCCACCTTGTCAATTTTTGTTGGTTCAATCCTTTTTGTGAAGCTAAGTTCAGCGTTCATTACTGGTAGCACTCTACCACTCTGGTTCCTCAATTTGTTACAAAATAAAAGGCTATATAAGTTGTATAAGCCTAGTGTCTCATCTCCTTAACTGCGTGGTGGCAGCTGTGGGATACAAGCTCACACGAGTTTTTGATAGTATAACTTGATTATCAAATAAACATTTACTTTACTTGTACATGTATTAAAGAGAACTGTTGCTGAGCTAGCACCATGAGCTTCTCTGGAAGGTGTGTGCGCTCTATAAGTTTACACTCTTATTATTATTACACTATTATTATCAACTTTTACAAAAGTGGGTAACTGCTATCAAAACATTTTCATCCTGAACCGATAAAACATTTCTTCATTATTTATAGTTCAGTCAAATTTTAAGAGTTTCTGAATACAAAATATGAAATAAAATATAGTTCATATGAAATTGAACCCTTGTGTATTCTTAACATATATGCATATCAGCACACTATCAAGACCATTTTTATTAGTGTCTGTATACTTACACATGTTATAATTCTTTAAATCCTTTATTTTATGCTTGTATCACCATGCTGAAAAATACATTTATTAGGAATTGTCAGATTGAGTATATTTCTTACCTCAGGTCCTACTTCATTGGCTACAATGATCATGTACTCTGAATCACCTTCTTTCCGATGAATGGATAATAATGGATCTCTGTTAGGGTTGAGTTTGTAATGCCTGGCCTCTAGTACTGCGAGCTCCCTCAGTACAGTCAGGGATGTCTGATAGAATGAAAGAAGTTTGATAGAATCATCAGATATGGAAATCAGATAGAACATGCCTACAAGTAAAAAATATTTATATAATTACCTTATTTGCTGCCTTTAATGACTTCTGTATTTTGTCAACTTGTTGTACATGCTCATCAGGACCACACCTGCAATACAATTTATAAGACAACAAGTTAATGAAATAAACATATAAGGTCAATATCATCATGGCTTTTCAAATCTCTTTCAGAATGCACACATTTTAAAAGCAGTTTAAAGTATGCTTTTCCAGGGAAAGAAATGTTTGGATTTATACCTGATATCAGGTGCTGTTTCATGCTCTACTTTGACAATTTATGTGTTTTTTTTTAAATAGTATAGAAGATATAGGGCTCCAATTAAATATGAAAGGTCACTTTTCAGGCTATTTGTTTAAAAACAAAAAGAATCTTAAACTGAAGAACTGCAACACTTTAGAGCATTTTTCTTGAAATTCTTATAAATTAAACATTCTTCAAACAGCATTCACACAGGTTTGCAAAGCAGAGGGGATTTTGCATACTTGAGTGATAAGTTGAGGGCCTTCTCGTTGTTATAACACTTCCCAAGGTAGGAGAGGACTCTATTGCCAGCCAGAAAATAGAGATTTGTTTTGCCTTTCTTTCCCTTCTCAGCACCAAGGAGTTTAATAGCCTGTTTGACATAAGACATTGCGAAAGGGTATTTAATAAAATAAGCAATTATAGAGATTTTTAACCACTTCTTTACCTTTACTTTGAAGAGCTAACCCTGCAAATGCTGTGGTTATACAATTAGAATATACACAACAAATATGATTTGTCGAATAAAACAAGTTGATACTAAACTCAGACAATCAATAATATCAATTTTTTTTCATAACATTTCTTATTATTTCTATTTAGTCATATTGACTAGTTGTTCTTGTGTGTGGTAACCAGTGATACTAACAAATTTCTTGCAAAAAAAAAAACAACAAAACAAAACACAAAAACAAACAACAAACAAACAGACAAATATAAATAAAAACATGTATTTACCTGTAGGTGACTAAGATTAGAAACATGAGTTCCACAGCACAAGTTCGCTTCTATACCTTCAATCTCCACAATCCGAACGAGTCCTACATGATCATCGGGTAATCCTCTGGTACGAACCTATAACAATATGATACATGTAGCCACATCGTAAAAGTTCTACAGCCAAACACATTCTATGGTAACTTAACTTGTCTTTAAATTGATAATATAATAATATCATTAGATAGTGACCCATGGATATATTAAAGGATGAAGACTGAATTAAGGATTAATGATTGATTTCTGTAAAACCAGAATTTTAAACATGTATGAACTTTCACAAATTTCACAAATAGCACAAATAGCTAAGATTCATACAAGTTTTTGGCTGCAATATAATTGAGCTATGATTGACGTAACACTGAACTTTTGAAATCTACAAAATTGGTGGCTATCAATTACAATTTGCAAAAATTTCTACATGTTTTTTTTAAGTATATGTTTAAAGACTTCTCACATGAAATGTTTATTATCATTAATCTTAACAACTTCTTAGACAACAAAATGTTCATTTTTTTTTCTTTTTTTGTATCCTTCAAATATTACCTCTTGTAACTCTTTAGAACCGAGCTCTACTAATCTGGGGGTCATTGGAATACACTTTCTGATTGCATCATTGGTATCTTTCTCAAGCTCTTCAAGCTGTTCCTGTGAAATCTTTGGTGTGTCCAATTCAATAAAAGACTTCTCTCTTCCAAGATCCCTGAGACATAAATAAATTGTGATGTACTCAAGTTAAAATTTAAATTTCAACAAGAAAGACTGATTAGAAGTATTGTAATATTCATCTATCATTAGGACAGAGAGTCAAGACTTCAGACTAAGACATAAAAATCCTATTTTCAAGACCACTCTTTCTCTATAACTACTCTGGAAACCCATAGTGATATATTTCCGTCTGAAATAAACACATATTAGATTTTTTTTTAAATAAATTTTTATAAAGATTATTGTCTTACCATGATGTTGTCTTCCAACCATATTTATTATCAGCAATGGCAGTGACAAGATGCTGACCTGTCATTTTATTGGAGAAAATATACAAACAGAAAGAATATTTTAAGGAATGTCAGTTTTCTACTTCAGAAATAGACCATATGATTAACACCCACAGAGGTTTAAGAGTGAGATGGATGTGGCTGAAATTGTACACTTTTCAAATGATCATTTGTCACAAAACTTTATAATGGATAGACGAGGGAAATCCCACCTCTGGCAACACATTTATACCATGCGTTCCAACGCTACTAAAAGAATATCTAGATTTACATGAAAGACAAACATCTATGAGACAATATCTAAGTTAAACACTGTATAAGTTGACTAAATCTCAAGCAAAATCACCTTAACCCCAAAATTATGTCTTTATATTTTTACCAGTTTAACCAATGACTGTTCACCTTTTGACTCCTACATTACTTTGTTACTTTCAATCCGTATATTGGGAAGTGTGCTCCAAAATTATGGAAATATAAAAGATGAAGAAAAAAATATCAATGCCTTCTGCATATTGGAGTACAAAAGCATAAAAGTAAAACATGCAATACAATTTGAATACCTGAATGCTGTTGCATATGATCAAACCTCCTCTTCCAATCAACTTGCTGCTTGACCTCTGACCCCAGTTCAAAAGATGATGTCACAAAGTGAATAGCATCTGCACCTTTCCTTGTTATTCTTAGAACCTCTACATTGTTTATCTAAAGACAAAGAGATAGCATCAAGAACACATAGAAGGTATATAGGTTTGGGTAAAAAATGGGGGGGGGGGTGGAGTTACCTATGCTTATACCATAAGTAATGTTTAGTAGTCAATGGTCCTTATAATTTTACTCAAAATGACAATTGAATCTTTAACAAATCTATTGTTAAATCATCTATTTTCTACCAAAGTAAACTGAATTGCAAAATCATATGAATATTTCTTCTTTTTACAAAATCAGGCAATTGAAATGACAATCCTTTCAACTCTCCATTTGTTTCAACAAAATTTCTTTTCACATCAATCTATCTTAACATACTATGAGCTTCATAAAAGCATCCTTCCCATCAATTAAAAATAGGAAGAATAAATCATGCATACATCTCATTCCTTAAAACAAACAACAGTAACAAAAAAATAAATATTTCAAACAACAAGTCATAGGAGGAAAGTTTGTACAAACATTTTACACTAACGGGCTTAAATGAATAGGTATTAAAAAATTTAAAAAAGGAACATTTAGCATTCTTGATAAGTTCTTGATAAGTTCAACTTACAGTTCCTCTGTCATCAGGCTGGATATGATGATAGATGTGAGGAGAGAAAGAGATATACAAAATATAAGCAACATCATTGGTATTTCCACCAAATATCATACACTTGAATATAAGGCCTTAGCATTTTAAGTCACACTGTATTTCATAACGATGTATAAAGTTCATCCTTATAGGAACAAGTGTATCAATTACCTGGCAGTGAGAAAAAAAAAATTACGTAAGTGTATCAATCACCTGGCAGTGAGAAAAAAAAAATTACTTAACATTCTGTAGACCATGGTTAAGGAGTATGAAGAAAATAAAAGATAACACTTTAATTATATGTGTGGTGCAAAATTAGTGCAATGTGTTATGAATAGCCAGAACTGCAGGAAGAGCGAACATTAAATGAAAAAGAAAAAGTTCACGGCTTAATACAACATTTTGTCTCTCTTTATTTAATAAATGGAAAACAAGGAAGGAAAAAAAAAAGAGGAAATTACATTCTTTTCCAATACAATAAACAACAAACATTGTAATAGAAACCACTTGTCACAAAAGAAATTAAGTATTTGAAATAAATATGTCATGCACTAATAAAAAAAAAAAGAAACAACAAGAAACATGGATATTCATCATTGAAATTCAGTTTAAATCAATCAGTCTTCACAGCTACCATTTTTGTAAATTTCATAGTATATTCACAATTTAAATAAATTACCTGCCCCCCTCCTTCTGGAAACAGAACTGTGTCTTCCAAAATGAGTTCGAATCCCTTGACATTCTGCTTACGTCCATTGACTTCCAACTTCACTTGTGCTTGAGTGCATGACACCACTTTAGTAGTGAGCTGAGGAAAAGGGAAAGCAAGGTATTCTCATTAGATCCCAGTATAGTTTAATTACTGATGATTACCGGTACTGGTATCATGTTTTACTAAGCAATTTGTTAATGATTGTTTTAGTGGCATTTCATTGAAACTTGATTTAGATGTAATACTCCAAACAAAGATAATTTAAATAAACTGACAACAAATTGATACTAAGTAAGGAATGTTTCTAAATGACTGCTGGTATTCTATTTCTTTGTTTACTTTCATTATATAGTTTATGTTACATGCGCTTACTTCTGATACCCCCTTCAATAACATAAGAGAATGTGATAAAAGGTAAAATAGAGAATAACATAAGATAGGGTGGTAAAAGAAAGAAAAGAAGATTAACATAAGGATGACAGAAAAATAAAATTATAGAATGATAAAACAAAGAATAAAATCTGAAAAGGTGATAGAAGGAAAAACAAAGGATAGCGTAAGGAAAGATAGAAAGAGGAATTAATAGAATAAAAACAAAGAATTACATGAGAAAAAAAGAAAAAGAAAATGATAGAAATATATAGCAAAAGATGAGGCACTCTAGATCTAGACTATTCGGTTTTAAATTTGGCGCAAACTTTTGACCCGCTGACCTTTTCTACCCCAGCAACAGGAGGAGCGGTCTAGGCCGTTCACACTACTAGATCTACAGCAACAAGAGCGGTCTAGCTTGTGAGTGTGAACATAAACTAAGCTATGTCTGGACTGATCCAGTGGATCGGTCTAGGAAGTAACTAGCCTAGGAGTAATAGGGAGAGTGGGGCCGGTGATTAGAGTCTAGAGATTAGACTACGCGTTTACCACCACGGTCGGTCCCGTACGATCATGAACTACTTATACTGTTTTCACACTGGCAATATTTTGCTTAACCCCGTACTATAGGTGGGGTTAAGGGGGGGTCTTAGCCCCACCTATAGTATGGGGTTAAGCCTATTCCACTTTCTGTTCAGACTGGTTTTTACCAAAGTGGGCTTAAGTTGGCTAACCCCACCTAGTCTATAGTACGGGGTTAACTAACCCTGCAAAATAGCAGGGCTAACTCTGCAATTGTGGTGCTAACTCCTGCTAACCCCGCAATTGCGGTGCTAAGCAAATGAATGTGAACAGAAACGAAAAATTGTCAGGTACTATGCAGTGGAGCGTATCGCAGCTGGCCAGATGCGAAGTATTTCCAATCATAACATTCACGATATCCGGGGTTAATGAATCGCAGTGCGAACAGCGTGAATTTTCTTATTCGGGAATAGCGGCTAATACTGCACTACAAACAGCGAGTGTGAAAAGCCAAAAAAAAATAGTCCAGGGTTAAGGATAGTACGGGGCTAAGCAAAGTACGGGGTTAAGCAAAACCAGTGTGAAAAAGAGTATGAGCTAGCTAGCTAGCTAGCTCCGACGATAGCGCCACAGGAGGCGGGGGAGCTTCACCTGTTCACGGAGCGGAGGAGTTGCCTCCCATCAACCATCATGTAGTAGGGACACCCACACATTGTTCCATCAAAATAAACACTTGTTCTGTAGATATATAAATTACAATGACTATCATAGACAGCATACAATAACAAATTGCAAGCCTGTTTGAAAAAAATGTAATTTACCTACCTCAGTTTCATAACTGTGCCGCTGACAGTAGAACCCCATCGTGAACCAATAAGTCGTCTCTTTGACCAAAACAATCCTCGACCAACACGATTTTCAGAAAACCTACCAGTTCGTACCCCCGGGGAATTGAGAGAGGACTGCATAACACGGCCGGCGTGTACGTCGCAAAAGTCTCCTAATGTTTGGATGCCTGAACAATAATGAAATGAAGAGATTTTAGTAGGTGATTTAGATATAGGTATTTAGTCAGCGTTGTGGCAATTTGTTTTAATTGATTTATCTATTCATTTATTTACTATTATTATTTTTTTTTTTTGCTGAGGGGGCCGGGGGGGGGGGGCTGTGATGAAGCTATAGATTATAACA
>BEXV01000223.1:146959-198210 GCA_003118195.1 Hemicentrotus pulcherrimus | reverse complement strand
TAGAAAATTGCTAATTGTTTTATAAATCATCTACATGTATGAACAGTAAATTATTATACATCTTATGAAAGATTGTTTTATTTCAAATCATTTGGTATCTTTTTTATGTGGTATGTGTTCAGGCTTCGATGAACAGGAGGCATTGTTTGCGACAGTGCAAAAATCGACTTGCGCCAAAGTGATGCCTACAGTTTGTATTATGTTGGGAATAGCAGAGTGAGAGAATGAATTAAAAGTATCAAATGAAATGCATTGCAAATGTAGAAGCAAAGTCAAACACACACACACACACACACACACATGCTCACACATGTTTGTTGGTATTTCATATTCAATATTTGATATGTGTGGCATGATTAATTTTGTTAGGGCTGTTATTTGGATCTGCAAAGACGGAATTAATACCCAATTTCCAAATGTTTTATTCAAACATCACATTAGCAACTTTGGCGCAAGTCAATTTGTGCATTCTCCCAAACAATGCCTTCTGTTCTTTCAAGCGTGAACACATACCACACAAAATGATACTAAATGATTCAGGATAAAACACTCTTTCATGAGATTCATAAGGTTTATAGATGGTTTTTTGAAATAATGAGCCATTTTCTAGGTGTAAACTTTTTTTTTTGGACTCACACTGTAGTTACATTATACAATTCTGATGGTATTTCTTCAATTTCGGGCTATGCACTGATGGTGCATTGAGGAGGAGGATAAAGTTTGAGAAATAAATTGAATCAAACATATTACTCCTAATTATGTCTGCCAACCTAATATACAAACTGGGGAAATGTATATTTGACAGAATGTCAAGGGTACCAAGTATACATGTATGACAGTTGAACCCCAGGCACTTGAGATCCTTAAATCAGATTAGAACAATGCCAATTAATAACTTCCTGTAAAAGTGCAAAGTTCACTGTCAGTTTTTAAACGTTGCAAACTTCTTAAGTTTGTTTTGGGGAAACAACATTAGGGTAATAGTTGAATAGAGACCTGCATGTGCATTGACCTGTTGTCATTTTTTATGGTAGCCAAATTTTTTTTTTGTATGCCACCGCTACACAGTAACTGGAGGCAAATGTTTTCGGGTTGTCCGTCTGACATCCGATTTTTGTGATCGCGTTATCTCAAGAACCGATTAATGGATTCCCGCCGAACGTAGATCATGTGTGTATCTTGCAGAGGCAATAACCGATTAGATTTCGGGATCATGAGGTCAAAGGTCACAGCACTCATTAATATGCAAAAATAGCTCGTGATCACATCATTGGAACCGATTGACAGATTACCATCAAACTCAAGACATGTATGTAACTTGCTGAGCCAATGAACTAATTAGATTTTTGGGTCATGAGGTCAAAAGTCAAAGGTCCTTGGGCTCATTAATATGCAAAAATAGCTCGTGATCACATTATCATTATAACCATTTGACGGATTACCATCAAACTCTAGACATGTATGTATCTTGCATAGCCAAATGAAAAATAATCACAGTATTCTGAGAACCTGTTATATTAATGGATTACAATCAAACTTGAATTTTAAAAAGTGCTTCTGTTGTAAAATCGCTGTATGGTGGAGGCATCATTTTTTACTGCATGCAGTCTAAGATCCATCTAGTTATACCTCTTTTTGTAATCCAGGAGACATTTATTTTGTAAGGAAAAAAATGCTTCTTTACTTATTTGCACATGGCCAGAAATCGGGAAGGCCTTCAATATTTCGACAACTGTATGAGCACTTCTCAAAACGAATAAGGCTTGATTTTGTTCTAGAGAGATTTAGGGAAGTTGTTGGCTTTTCATAGCTGACGGAGGAGAACATGGAGAACTGTTTGAAGTGTTGGTGAATTATAAATGTTGTTTGTTACATGTAGGCTATCTCTGTATGGTATGCCTTTTTTCCATTCACTTTGGCCTTTAAAGCCCCACTTTACTACTTGAAGCTACTTGCTCCCTCTATATAGAAAACAATGCCTAAGCAGTGCCCATGTTAATTGAGAGCTGAGTTGATGAGATTCATGTAGCCACCTGTCAGTGACCACGCTGGGTGGTCTAATTCCTCCTTGCCCAACTACTACAGACAGGCTCTAAACAAAATCGGGGCATATAACATATAATCTCTGCCCCAATTTATTATTTTCCCTGTCCCTTTTAATGCATTTGCTCCTTCACAACCACCCATAATCTGGGCAAAATGGATAAATCCATACCTTGTACTTATTGATGGACCTTGATGCACACATTTGTTTTCTTTCCCCCACCCTTGTGAAACGTCTTTAATAGAGACTTAAGCTACCCAGAAGTGAATATTTATAATGTATCACTTCAGTTTGTTGCAATTTTGTATTTTGGGATAAACGGCTTAGTTTCAGTGAATGTGATTTTACCTTTTATTTATTTATTTATTTTGTTTGTATTTATTTATTTATTTATATATTGATATATTTTCAGGAGATGAAGCTTCTTGTTCTCCCAACCATGATGAAGAATCCTCTTTCAACCCTGAGGTTGAGACAGGTGACCTGGTCTGGGGTCAAATCAGAGGTTACTCGTCTTGGCCAGGGAAGGTCGTCGGTGATACCGAGGTCAAAGGTCAAAAGAAGAAGGAAGAAGGCAAGGTAAATATATGAATTTGAGTACTACTCTCAAACTGTCTGTGTTCCTTAGGAATTGCTCTCAATTACCGTAAATCTCCGTGTATAAGGCGCACTTTTTTTTCCGTCGGCAAAAATCGAAAGTCGGGGTGCGCCTTATACACAGGTACAGGATATTTTGAGACCTCAAAATACTACTTTTTAGTGGTTTTCGAAAATCTCTGTGTCTCAACATGAATCACATAATGCAAATAAAGAATAGGATCTACTATTTGAAGTTAAACTACGTTCCAAATTTGAAGGGAAGAGAGTTTTTTTTTTTTTTTTTTTTTCAGTCACGATAAATTATGCCCCTTCACAAAGCACTTTGCTGGCCAAAGCTCTCCCATGTCTTCAGCTCACTCACCTGTATCATGCAGCTCACTCACTCACGAAAACTAACCTGTCCAAATTTTTTTCTGGACTCGGAGGAAATTTTTTCTGTCATCTTTAGTTTTAAAAACAACATTGTTACTAGGTCTAACTTAGTTCACAAGCACTTCAGCTGTGACTTGTAATAAAATGAGAGTATTTTCGAACACTAAAATGAGAGTCCATCTGATCTGCCATCTGGTTAACAAAAAGCCCAAAAAGCTTTTAAGAAAGCCAACATTTGCCTTTTTAAAGGCTTTTTGGAGCTTTTTATTAACCAGATCAGATCGGCTCTTATTTCAGTGTTCGATACGAAAATACTTTCATTTTATTACGAGGCACAGTTGTAATGCTTGTGAACTACGGTAAGTTAGACCTAGTAATAATGTTGTTTTTAAAACTAAAGATGACAGAATTACTTTTTTTTTCTTGAATTTTTTTTTTCCTGATTTTTTTTGTTTTTTGTTTTGTTTGTTTGTCTTCAAAATAGGGGTGCGCCTTATACACAGAGATTTACAGTATGTTGAAGTCGGTGAAGAGTGAACATTGGGTGTTGAATTAATCATCCATGAATCCATGCTTTATTCAGTCATGGGTAGTCACCTATGATTTTGTGACCAACCAGAGATGTTTTAGTCTTGCAACAACAATAACTCTGTATGGAGTGTAAGAGTTACAGTTTAGTTGTTCGCATGACCTATATACATATCAGGAACAACAATAGTAATATTTTCATGTAGAAAATCATGAATTCATGAAAGGGATAAACTGAACATTGTCATGGAGGCAAAGTTGCACAGACTGTACACTCAAATTCAATAGAAGAGCATGCTGTCTTAATAGTTAAGGAAAGTAAACCTAAGTTAGACCAGTTTTTCTTTTTAACTGATGATCATAAATGTCTTTTCTTCACCTCTCCACTATAGGTTTGGGTCATGTGGTTTGGAGATCATTCCTTCACCCAAGTGGAACCAACAAAACTGAAAACTCTGACAGAGGGTCTCGAAGCTCATCACAAAGCAAGAACGAGGCATAGAACAAGGTAAGATTTGTGTGTTCTCGAAAATGAATAAAGTGCCATAAACCATACTTCGAAAAAATGTATTATTACTTTAAAAACCATTATTTGTGTCACATTATTATGTAATTATACTTTATATAACATATTCTTGGTTTTCACAGTGTTCTTTCTTTTGGTGAGGTGGGAGGGGGAAGGGAAGGGGGATTTGGAGCCTCAAGGTGAAAAGGGGAGGGGGCATCTTTTTCACAGCCATTTGAAATGTTTAGTGTACACAAAGAACTCCTTAGATGCTCCCTATTTTTTTTTAACCCGAGCTACGTTTCTCCGCCATCAGTATTCTTGAGGGAAGCATCATTCCTCAGATTGCTCATTTGTTGGGCTTTGTCTTATGTGGCTGTACTCAATTATTTTGATAGACATCGGACATTAACAAGCAGTTTGGAGGCAGCTATCCAGGAAGCAATGATGGAACTGGACAAAAAAACAGAAGAGGTACATAACACTAATGAGTTGATTTGGAAAGATGAGCTGAATATACAATGTATCACCCATGCTTTATGTATTCCAATAAATGTTCTTCGCCAATATAGAAAATGTGTTAATATATGATTCATATATCATGGGGTCTTCAAAGTAAACAAGTTGTGACAAAATAAAGTTAATACATTAGTTGAGTAACCATTGTATTGATTTCAACCTTAGCATAAGAAGGTCCTGGATTATCATATATTGGCTAATGGGCTACTGTTGTAAAAAAATATGTACTGAATAACTTCATAAATGCTGAAGGGAATTCATACTTTACTTTGCCCAGCGAAACCTGATTGAACTGAATCAGGTTTAAGGTGCCTTGACTTGTTAGTTATTAAGAGGTAATAGAGTTGTTTTTAGTGGTGTGTTTGTGAGTGCAGGCACATCTTTGTGATGTAGTTGTACTTATTTTGTATATTATATTTATATAGGTGCTGTTAACATGTATTATGCCACAAAAGAGATAATGCTACTCTCTGTCTCACCTTTCAATTCCAGGCAAATGAAAAGAAGAGAAAAACTGGAGCATGAGGACGATCACGGCTGAAAAGGCAAAAGATCAGATAAGAAAATGTCACAATTTTAATCTTGTGATGGCCTTAAGTAAAGTATGTAATTAAAGATTCTTATGAAAGGATTGATTTTATTTTTTAGTGTGTGATTTTATGATCAAATTTCTGGAATGTCCAGGAATCATGTGTTTTTACCTTTTCAGGTTCAAAGAAAAATAAATATCAAGAGTGATATTTTATTTGTAAAGTTGAAATAAAAAATAAAAAAATGTACATGTCATCGTTTTTAAAGAAGTGCACAAGTTTACAGAGAATCCTGTATGTAACATTCTCTATTTTGCTTGGGGGAGGCTATGCAAGTAGTTTGCATTCCATTTTCACAGATTTTTCAAGTTTCTAGTTCTGACAAGTAAAAGCTTTCCCAAAAAAGATGATTTAAAAAATGATATTTCAAGTTTTCTATTGCCCTGAAAATTAAATCCATATTTCTAGGTGTTAGGTATGAGATTTCAGCTCAGTAATTATATCGCCTTTCCACGGTAACAGAAAAAGTAGGTTTGTTTATTCAATTGGTTTACAATTCAAAACTTGAAGGTAAATTGAAGCATAAACTGTTTTGCGAAAACACAAAAAATCTATGTTTTTAGTATGCTTGGAACAAAACGTACATGTACCTTTAATCCTTAGGCTGTAATATCATGAGCACTGTTTTTACCTTTAATTTGTATTGATTACCCGGTACAAATTTGGAACCATTGAATACCAGCAAAAGGTACTGTTGTGACAATTTATTCTCTTTAAAAAATAAGATTCAGAGTAGTAACATATCTGTTTTTGTTTATATCTTGAAATTCATAGTATTCTATACCCATTGGTTAAATAATTGTGCCAAAACACTGTGAAGAAATATAAATAATCAGGAAAATAATACTAAATGTTAAATGCTTTTCCAAAAGATAAAGCATACATTTGTTTTTGTTATTGGTTTATTGCACCACAACATATAAACCACATCTTGTACCAAGTGATATACAGATCTTTGTTTCATCTTGGGAGAGGAAAGGTTTTAAAGGATAAATAAGGGACCTTATGGTCTAGTACATTTATGCATGAGTCAGAGACCTTAACAAGTAAAGGTAAAACTTGTCAGTGCAAACTTGTAACCGGTGTGCCATAATGCATTCTCTTTGTGAAAATCCTTCAACATTGACAGATTTTAAAACTTTGTGATAATATTGATTATTTCATATTATTTTAATGCTGTGGTATCAAAAAATTACTTCAAATCAAGTAGTTGCGATTTCTTTTTTATTACAAAATAATAAATACTATAACCATTACTATTACATAAAGACCTAATTCTCTGACAGATATGGGAAGAAGAAAATATGTCTCCCAGTCTTTTTGTAATTAATACTGGAACTTGTTTGTGGTGCCTGTTATAATTTCAGCAATAATTGAACAAATTGTAATTATTGTATGCATTTCTAGTAAAGATTGAGTGTCTTTTGTTGTATAAGTGACTGGCTACCATCAAACCCTTGTTTTTTGACAGTCATGTCTTCATTTTTAAGTAAGATTTTAGAAATTCAAAGTTATAGGTATGCATCCTAAATGGACAAGCAGTTTATGTAGATTGTGAAAAGAAGATATTTGTTCCAGAGTATTATGGAAAACTTCTCTTGAACTTGTTAGGGATATATATATTTTTTTATAAATTATTTCAAGGTTAGAACTAAAGCTACATTTGGTTCATATTAAAAGGGTCATTTGATCCTTTGTACCGTATATTCTTATTTTACTGTACAGTGTAAATTGCAAGTACTTTGTACCATTATCAGTACTGACTCAATCTAATACTCAAAGTTGTAGTAATGTATAGTACCATCTCATTTTATTTATAATGAAAACTAAATTCCCTGCTATTACCCCTGCCAATAGTAAGTGTTGTGATAATTGAACAAGTGTTTGCATAATGTATGGATGGATAGTGCATATTCATAGTTGTTTTTTCAGTTCAGAAATTCTGTAGTTTTGAACAAAACTTAAAAACTTAAGATTGCTCTTTACAGAACTTGCATTAACTTACAATTATTTTCTTTAAAACTCAAATTAACCAGTCCTAGATATAACAGATAAATGTCTAGATAATGTGGTATGATTTTAAGGGTAAATAAGATATCGTAGTCATTTGAAACATATTTTTTCAATTTTGGAAATTTTGAGTTTAAAAAAAATGGTTTTCTGAAATTAGATACTAAATAATTAACTGACAATGAAATCATTTTAGCAACCTTTTGGTTCTTGTCACAAAAAGACAGTCTTTAATAAGTTGATATGCCTCAAAATGGACAGGGTTTTGCAAGTGACAGCACTCTATCTATATCCTATCAAGAGGATGCCTATTGCTTTATTAACACCAAATCTCTTACTGATGTTCAGTTTTTGAGGTTTGGCAATTTGATTGAGCTAATTCATTTTTATTTTTTATGAGAGCAATTCAAAGTTGTGTTTGGGGAATGTACCTCAAGTATGTTTCTGAGATACAGATCCAAGTATGTCATATTGGAATAATTGTGAATGAGAGAAATATATTTTTGAGTATACTCTAAAAACATGTTTATTTAATCTTTGATATTATTTTTAATCATTAAGAATTGTGAATGACTGAGCAGTCTTTACTAAAAACTACAATAGAAAACATTTACATTGTTGCTTTGTGTAGGTATTGTTTGTATTTAATACCTGGCCAAGTCCCACTGATAATTACAGTGATAGCAATATTCATGATAAAAGGTCGGCCCAATATTTAAAAGGTCGGCCCAATATATTTTTTTAAAGCTATTTTGAGTAAAAAATAGGAAAGTGGTGCAGTTTTATTTCTTAATCACTTTGAGATCCTTGTCACACAAGTGCAGTCACTTTCTTTGCTGCAAGTAGAAGTGGAAATTACTTTTCAGCATTCTGAATAAAGCTTTTTTGAATCTTCGGTAAAGTTCATTTTTTAACTCATTGAATCTTGAAACCTGGTGGTTCATGTATTAAGTCTATGGGAATGAGAGAAATTCAGGAGTCAACAGGTTAAGTGTTTTTTAATGTAATCTTGACTGTCCATAGTATTTGGACTGGTGGATGTTTAGTTGTTCTGTACTAGCATAAGAATCATATAGCATAGTAATCATAATCAAACATGCTGATTACTTTACTGGCTTATGTGGGACTTGGCCATTTAGCATGACATATCATTTATCTCCTTATTTTGTGCAATTTTATTACTAAGGGTATTGTAGCTTTATTTGCTGTGTTCATTTCCATCATTTTCCCTAGCTGAAGATAAGAGTATTCATAAAAGATAAGACGGTATGCTTTTCCAATTTAATGATGTCATTCATTTATTCATTTTTTAGTTGCCATTGCTATTTGTTCATTATTGCCTGCCCCCTTTTCATACTCTTTACTTGATGCTGTTTTAAAACCATTTTAATTTTCTTATATTATGTTTTTATTTCTATTTTTTATTTGTTTTCTTATGTGTTTTGTATATGCTTTTGTGTTAAACATGTAGTTTAAGCTTCTACCAGCCTTGAAAGTTGAAATTGAGTAGATCATAAGCTTTCATCCACTCCCCTGGTCTTTCTCAAGCCAAGTGATTATTAACACAGTTTCTTGCTGCTTGAGAGGTGACAGTAGGCCTGTCTTCTCTATCTCGAGATTGCCAAATATCCAGCTATTTGAACCATCCCAATCGCAAATTATCCAGCTACTTTGCGTCTTTATCAGACCGAAGTAGCAATTAGAAGGATATTTGGTCGGGATTGTCATCCCAAGATATCTCGGGATAGTTTGCAAAATATCCCACTATTTGGCAAAATATCCAGCCATTTGTCCTGTGCGTCTCCACTAGACAGAAGAGTCGCACTATGCGCTAACGCTGAGCAAAATATCTTGAGCATTATTTCTCAATGTCGCGGTTCAATGAAGACGCTATTTGTAACTTCAGGATTATTTCCCAAATCAGAAATAGCGGGCTATTTGGCAATCTCGAGATGATGAGGACAGGCCTAGTGAATAGCCATAGTCCCTATTCAGTGAATGATTAATCTTTATTAGCCAGATGGATTCTTTCACCTTGGAAACGGAAAGCTTGCCTATTCAATTTTAAAGGTAATACAAAGTTTTGGGAGATTTTGAAAATTTGGTGGATAATGTTTCTTCACAATTTTGATTTATGTGGATGCCCCTGTGGACGTATAATAAGCACTAAAAAAATTAGCCCCTAAAACACTACTGCTTTCAAGAAAAATGAAAATAAAAATTTATCGGTACTCCCGATAAATTTTGATAAATTTCAAATAGCGCATACGGCCATACAATGGTAGCTGCGACCCTGAAAATTTCAGAATATGTAGTTGTGATATATACCTACCAAACGGTAATAGCTTATTGGTCGAAATTAGTCAAGAAACATTGTTCTATAGCTTAATTAATATCTTGACCTTGAGAGGGCGCTATACAACATAAAGAGTTTGTTATTAACAATTTCATAACTTCAGACTCAATTTCAACCGCGACAGCGATCACTGTATATTGTAGGATCACATATGCTTCCAATATGTTCATTTGAACCAAATTCATGACCCCATACCAAAACTTTGTAATACCTTTACGGTTGGTAGACCCTTCAACTACATGTTATAATTACTCCAATCAATGACAGTTTTCTGTTTCATTGTTTTTTCTTGTTTTAGATTTTTAGGGCAGGCTTTTATTCATAAATGAATTTATATAAACAAATTCTATTTCATTGATACGTATTCAATCTATTTTGTAAAAAATGTATAGTGAGCTTTGAGTATTCCTTCTAGAGGGAACTCTGGTTAACTTGCATTTAATTTAATATTTGTTTTATTCCAACTTTTTAAAAGCACATGCTGCAGCTGAATGTAAAATACAACCTAAGTTTGATGTATAATGTCTAAATTATAGCTCTTGCCCTGTAAGTTACCAGAAGTTATTTTGCATAATTTACAAAATATTAATGCCCTAACTCATAAAGCAAGTACCGGTAAATTGGCATATTATGTTTGTATGTAACGATGTAATCTAAAAAAGGAGTTTTATTTTCTTCCTTGCTATGCTTTAACAAATATTTATCAATACTATGATCCTACAAAGGTTATTTCTCTTCATCTCGGTTTAAAAGTACATGTTGACGTCATAACTCATGAGGACAATTTCACTAGGGTCATCAAAGATGTTACAATGCTGTAGTGGCGGCTTCTTAATTCTTCTATTCGAAATTCGTAAAAACTTATATATAATTTTGATATGTACTCTGACTGACTTTTTATTCCATTTTGAGTGATTATCACTCTGAGCACATTTAGGAATGCGTTTTAATTGAACCTCTTTTATAACATGAATATCTGTTATTTTGATGATATTGGACTCTAAATCCTGTGTAATCATTCTATTAATGCTAGTTTATGATTATAGTTTTGCGTTCTCTTACAAGAAAACTCTTACAAGATTGTTAATGTTATTTATTCTGAAGACTTGTTAAGATATGTTTATCAGTGTTATGTTCATTTTCTTATTCCAATCATTCATGAGGTGTTGGATTTTAAATCTACTTTGTTTGCAGAAATGTGCATTCAGCCATTTTGAAAAAAATGGTGCAATTGTCATTTTTATGCCTTTTGAGTTAACACCATTCATCAATAATTATATTTTTCATTATAATCAAACAAAATTTATCTGATTGCTTTATATCATATTGTATGATATGTAAATAGTGTAAATGTCATAAATTTTGTCAAATTTTAGAACATCTTACTAAGATTCAACATTAAAGATGAATGATCATGTTGTTCAGAATTATATTTCAATATGTGTCACATGTATTATTTCAGTCTATATGAACAATGAATATTATAACTTTGTGATTATGATGTTGTGACAAGAATGATTGATGTACTGGAGAGTATAAAGAAAATATGTAGCAGAAGTTTTATTGTTCGGCATTTTCTTTCTAACAATTCCATCTCAAACTATATTGTCAAAAACGCAAATAAGCAGATGTAGTAGGCAAATGCATCTTATTTCAATTCGGAATAACCCAATGTATATTTTACCATTCGAAGATAGGTCGTAGATTTTCAATCTTGTTCCATCGTGACAGATACAAGTTTTGAGATTTCTAAACTAACTTTTGAAGAAACAACTAAATTTGAAGACAGACCTGATGACATGAGATTTAGATATGTATTGTCAAATCTATAATATTAGTGACCACCTGACCACCATCTTTA
Organism: Hemicentrotus pulcherrimus; assembly: GCA_003118195.1. NCBI lineage: Eukaryota > Metazoa > Echinodermata > Echinoidea > Camarodonta > Strongylocentrotidae > Hemicentrotus > Hemicentrotus pulcherrimus. The sequence goes on along the minus strand of BEXV01000223.1, from coordinate 186,825 downwards.
TTAGCTATTTCACTGATTTTCGTAATTTCATTACGAATGTTTGAGAAATTGCCACATCGCTTTCTGAATGTACAGGGGTTTAACTAGCTTCAGAACGCATGCATTTTAGCCACAAATGGTACAATATACGAACTTTGTTATAGCGGTATTTCACTTCCTTGTTCGTTTGTTTTCAAGCCCATTATCGAGATAAGAATCTGTATGCTAGCCATACAATTATTTTCACTGTTTGTTGTAGTTCGAAACAAATAAAAAGTTTCACAAGAAAGAGTCTTCAAATACTTTAAATGAATGACCTGCATTTAGCCACAGATGGTTCACAAAATGCCTCTTTGAAGCCCGTTTTTCAAGCCCATTTCCAAGATAAAACCTTTTACCTCTTAGTTTCACCGTTTGTCGTAGTTTCGAGAAGAAAATCTTCACGGGAAAGATGATAATGCATTTTTTTTTTCTTCCAGAGACGTTCTGTTAAAATGAAATGTGATTCATATCCCGTCCAGGGATCGCTAACGCCGCGCATCAAATTGTTTATAGTAAAACGGTCGATTGTAGTAATAAAAATCACCCGAGTAGTTTCTATTGTGCCCCTTTTAACTCGTTTGATATGGATTATTCTAATAATTAATATCGTTTGAAGACATAATTATAGATGTTGATAAAAGTACATGTGAGGCGGAGTATCGGATCCCTTTGGCAAGACGAACTTTTTTTCACACAGTAATTTTATGTGTTTAAATTCTGCTAATCGAATGTGTAGAATCGGCCTTACGAAAATGTTTTAAAAACAGTTTTGTCTCGGTTCCGAGCCAGAAGGGCGTCAATACATATATTTTGACGCAGAGCTAACGTCCTTATAATGGCTCCAAACAGACGCCGTAAGTAGGCTATGTCTTCAACAATGTGAGATTTTTGTTGAAAGAAATTTTGATCTCACTAGGCACCCCTTCCTCCTCTCCTTCTCACGATAGAGCCTCGAAAAGTGGAAAGGGCCGATGGCAATCCCGAAATCATATTCCTGCATGGGAAAGAAATATTATTGGAAAAATGTTCCTACCAGCATCCTTTCCGACAACGTACCCCTCTGTTATAAGTCGTTGCCAAAGTTACAAGAGCGACTTTAACTCGCTTGAGTTGAATTGAGGAGGATTAAACAATTTTACAGCTATATCGTTTGAGATCTAAGATGACTACAATTGCATTTTTACCCTAAATCTCATATTTTCATTGTGGGCCAAACTCAGAGGACTTGTTTGGACCAAAATGAGCTGACAAATTTTTTATAACATTATTTCAAGAGTGAACAAATTTAAATAACTAAACTGATAAAAGTCAGATATTGATAAAAGAAGATGAATAAAATAGGCATAATTGTTTCAAACATTCTTCTTTGCTTTTTTGAAAGACATACATATCTCAACCTCACTTTAATACGCTTGGGGGTGGGGGGAGGATTGAACTCCCTTTAATTTTTGTTTATTTAAAAAAGAAAAATGAAATTAAATTTAGAGCCACAAAAAAGTGCTCTTATCCCCCCCCCCCCACCCCCGCTTATGGGTCGTTGCGAAATTGTTTAGACCAATCATTTGTTTAAGCCCCCCCCCCTCGAAAAAATCCTGCGTAAGTGCCTGTTCTATTATAACCACAAAATATTATAACACCAACTATACCACTCATTGTCATATCATCGTTATTACTATTGTTATTATTATGTTGCAATTTATGTTGTGCCTCTGAATATACTAGTTTAATACCCCCGACTGTGCCATTTAATAAGGCAAGTTATTATATACTGTTAATATTAAAAGGAAACATGATTACCGATCTTCTCAGATCAGTAAAAATATGTTTGTACAAGTGAATAAAAGNCCCCCCCCCCCCCCCCTCCTCTAATTCGATACGGGACCTCTTGCAAGAATATGTGGGTTCATACGCAGTCAAAAAATAAAATACTAAAATATGATGATATGGCAGCCAATCAAGATTGCTTAGTTGGGACTTGGGGGGGGGGGTGCACATAGGGGTGCACTGTGGATCATTGTTTGTTTTCCTGCTTTTACTTTCTGAACTTTGTGTCGGCAAATCTCAACCGGGCCAGTTTTAAACCATTATTGGAAATCTGAGTTAATATTTCAGTTTCATTGTTTGTTTATTTTAACAAAAATCTTTTCATTCTTTTATTTTTAATGTTATGATTTATAGTTAGTTGATGAATAAATTACTGAAAAAGTAATTAAGGAAGTTAAAAAGAAAGTAGAAGAAAAAAAAAATCAATAGTAAAACAGGTATATGTGAATGCATAAATAGAAGTATTCACACAATAATATGTATATCAGTTCATCATGATTTCATTATCATCATCGACAGCAGAAGCATCATCAGCATCATACCCCGTAGATTTTTGTTGCCCATTATAGGCCTAAATTTGGAATTTTGATTTCTTACTTCTTTTCATGAAATGATTGTGATGATAATTATGATTTATTAAGTTTATATATCTATTCTCAGATCACGAAAGATTTATCAAGCTCTGACAAGAGTTTATCACCTTGACTCAATACTTTTATGAACAAAGGTTATTCTATGGGCAATCTGTAAACGCAACTTTGACAACAGTAACTCGCACTTCTACTAGAAGTGACGAAAATCAAATAAGATTATACATAGTGAGAGCAAAAAGCGAAACTAAACGTATTTTCAAGAGTAAAACCCCAAACAAGTACTTGATTACGCATGAATAGTGTAAAATAAACTACAGTTAGCCGTTAGCTGTATAATTCTGTGGGGTTGAGGCCCAATGCACACACACAATTCCTGCGTTCCGCCGTGGGAACACAACACTTTGCGAGAATGCGCGCGCACACAGGAGGGTCTATCCAAAGGAATTGTGGGAAGGCTGCGAATTTTTTGTCCGCCATGTTGTTATGTCTAAAGGCGGAAAATTTAGCGTTATTTTGCCTCCATTTGTGATTTTTAACATATTTCTCTAAATTCTAACTGAATGAGAGGACGGATGATACCACTATTTCTGACTTCAGCTCGGTGATTTTGGCCTGCTTGGCCTATAGAGGCACATTCTGGCATTTTTAAGGGATCGTTGACACTTCGTCATCATGAGCAAGCTAAGTTTTCGAGCTCGGGCTCCCGATCCCGCGAAGCCGATGCCCATCTACACAACAGATGAGCTCCCAGATTTGCCTGATTTTTCCACTACTAATCGGGCAGTTCCTCAAATGCCCACAGGAATGGAAAAAGAAGAAGAATCGGTAGGTTTTTGTTTCATGCAAATTAGTTCGTTATTCTTGCATATATAATGAGGTTCCCGGATTCGGCGGCCATTTTGAAAACACGCCCTTTTTGGCGGGACTCAATCTTGTATTTTTTATTCGCCAAATAATTTCTTTATAATTGTCTATACTGAGAAAATTTACTGTCTTTGAACATTTATTAATATGTTTCTGAAATAACATATATTGTGCAGGTTGAGAGATTTACATATGTTGGGAAATAACATTTTAATAATTGTCAAGAGTCACATGATCCCAAATTATCCATGTGTTGGAAATGTATTGCCTCTTCTATAATGGACGATCCAACTACGTCATACGAGAATAATTATGATTTTTTTTACACAATCGTATTATTTGTATTTTAATTCTTGCATTTTATACAATTTGAATTAAGATGGACATTCATTGATGATTATAAACGTTTAAAAAGTTACTAGAATGTATTATTTTGAGGGAATGTTCAGATGTGGCAATGCTAGTTCATGCATTATTCATGAGCTGGATGATGAGCGAAGTGGGCAAGTCCATTGTGTACATAGTCTAGCACTGTACTGTAGTAAACCTTGTTATGCAATATCCTTGTCCCTCCTGAGAGAGGGAGCCGATGCGCGATGTAAACATTGAATCACATGGCGATGGTCATCCATTTGTTTACTTTACATTTGAAGTGTTAATCTTATTGCTAGCTGATATTCCCAATCATTGTTTTCAAATTAATCATTGTTTTCAAATTAATCATTGTTTTCAAATAAGTCAATGTTGATTTAGATCTAGATCTAGTTGTTTACACATTTGCTACATGAAATTGTCACTAATGTCAGTGATTTCAATAATATTTAAAGACTGCACTGTCAAGTGTCAGTATCAACTCGTCCAGTGATTACTGTTCTACTATAGGTCTACTACTAAATTATAAAATATAAAACAAATCTTTTTTTTTCCAATTAGGGACCTGACACAATATATTTTAGTATAGGTCTAGATATAATCCATACTACCATGTACAGTTTACAGAAGTTTAAACAACATTTGTTTTATTTATACTGACTTAGATCTAGGCCTACTGAGTGATCGATGCTGTGCTGCATTTAAATATTGGCAAAATATGTCTGCTAAACAATGATGATTATGATTATGAATTAATGATGAAAATACATTTATGATATTAATTTTAAAAAACATTGCTGATAATGATGATAATGATGGTAATGATAATAATAAAAAAAACAACAAGAACAACAATATTACAATAATAATAATGATGAAATTAATGTTAGCAATAATACAAATTTTTGAACATCTTTAGATTAGCATTTTGAAACTTATACATTGATGACGTAATTGGATTTTAAATAAATAGGTTCATATATTTCTTTAAAAAATAGACTATAATGGTCAGTATATTTTTCTATGTGATATAAATTCTTATTTATTTGTTTCCGTTCCGCAGGAGCATCATTTGCAAAGAGCCATTTCAGCACAACAAGTGTATGGCTCCGCAAATCATCTTGTTATTCCAACCCCTGAGGTTCTCTCCAACCAGGAACTGTATGAAAATCTGTATGAGGCATCCTGCAAGCAAAACAGACAGTACATTCATGTACAGCGTGAGTACAAAACATTTATTCATGACATGAAACAGCTTTCCTTTTCTTTTTGCGTCTCTCTGTTAGCTGCAATATTTTTTGACAAAGACCTCTTTTTTCCACCTTTTTTTTATAATGATAATGATAATAATAATAATAATAATATTCCACTTTCTTATAGCACTTGATACATCAACAATGTCTCTAAGCACTTTAAAGATATATTTTAATGTAAGTAATTGTTTCACTAAGTATGTAGTTCCAGTGAGATTTGATGAACCTTTCTCCTTTTATGTGAAGTTGCCCATTTGTAAGCATTTGCAATTAGCCTGTTTCTTGACTCCTTGGTTTGACAGCCCTTAGCATGGAGCAGGACATTCCAGACTATGATATGGACTCAGGGGATGAGAGATGGTTGAATGAAGAGGCTAAACTCTTCACTGATATCACACCTATCAAGTTTGAGATCATGATGGACAGGCTAGAGAAGGGGAGTGGTCAGAGGGTAAGCATTTAATATAATACAAGAAAGATACACCATTATTTAAGCAATTTACATTCATGCTTCCTGGCTACTCTGAAAATCGGGGATAACCTGGAAAACACTTCTCTTTTTGTGTGTGCCTGTCATAAAAAGTCGGGGAATAACAACATATCCACTGTTTTTATTGGCTTTAGTGATGTTTCAAATTGGAAACTGGTTGCTGCTAAAATTTAAACCCCTTCTGGGAAAACTTTTAAGTATCTAGGAAAACCGGGGAATGTTTTTTTCATGAATTGAATTCTTATTAGCTAGCATGTCCCTCCCCTGTTGAAAAAAAAGTAAATATAGATCATTAATTTTTTTTGGTAATCCATTAAATTTTGGGGTGCTATTTATGTATAACAAATAGTGTGTATCCTTGAATTAATGGCTGCTAATTTGGCTCTCTTCTGTGAAATTTCCAGGTAATGAATCTGAAGGATGCCAAGGCTCTTCTGAAAGAGGATGATGATCTCATCATAGCAGTCTATGACTACTGGCTCAACAAGAGAGTCGGAGTGGTAAGTGAACTATGTACATTAATCTCAACCCACAATTGATTGTTCCATGTGTAGAGCTTCAGAATTTTGTCGTTATTAATTTTTGCAAGTGTTTTCACAATATTCATATTTGGATTGAAGATAAAAACATTCACTTAATTTCATGAGGAATCTGTCAATGTGTAGTCTGAAATGAAAGGATAAAAAATCTTTTTTAATGGGAAATGGAATCATTGTACCAATACATTTCACTTTGCGTGAAGAAAAAAAAAAGGCACAATTTTAGGCATGTAAAATCTTTGCAAAGTGTATACTTTTGTCTCACATGTGATTGTTGATGCATTGGAGTCTGATCGGTTCAAGACAGTAAGGCTCTGTTTTATTTGGATGCCACATTTATCTAGGGTCATTCACTGATACCAGAGGTCAAGCAAGAGAAGCGTGATGGCTCCACCAGTAACAACCCCTATGTAGCTTTTAGAAGACGAACAGAGAAGATGCAGACAAGAAAGAATCGCAAGAATGATGAGGTGTCCTACGAGAAGATGCTCAAACTCAAGCGAGACCTTTCCAAGGCAGTGTAAGTTGTAGTCTTTTGCATTCAAATGGGTTACAATTAGACTAGTTACAATGTAATTATCATGGGGTGGTCAATATTGTTTGTTGTAAGGAATTGCCAATTTTACTTGTTGACAGAGATTTCATATCAGCTTTTTCTGTGGTGTAGTTTACTTGTCTTATGGAGGTTGCCTTACAAACAAGAAAATTTAATAGCTTTAACAGGTGGGTATTCTTTTGGTAGTGAAGCTGTCAACTTAATGCAAACACTTGTCTTTATGTCATGTTGTCGAAAACATTCAGATTATTGTCAGTGTATGAATATCTTATTTCTAATTTCTTTTTCTACAGAACACTCTTGGAGATGGTGAAGCGGAGAGAGAAGAGTAAACGGGAAAACCTTCACTTAACTATAGAAATATTTGAAAAGAGGTAAGAATTACTATCATATACCTTCGTTTGTGTACCATTTTCGAGACAAAATCAGAGTTCTTAGCTTTAATATCGGTTTAAAAATGATGTGATTGAACTAATTCAATAATTGAGTACATTATGTGTTGTTGTGAAATGAACACCCATGCTAAACAATTTCTAACCATTACATTTAAACGAAGGATTACATTTTGTATAGAACAGTGATAGTAATGTGGGAAAAAACTGCCTGCATTGTGTTTTGTTTCTGAAAGCAATAGTTATCTTCGCAATACAACCTTGTAAAATGAAATGTGTTTGATTTGTTTTGTTTTGTTTTGTTTTGTAGGTATCAAATGGATGATTTCTCAGGGACCATTTTTGCTGAGTGTGAGGAGCTTAGCAAGAAGCAGCCTTCATTTACGATACCTGCTATACCTAATGGCAACCAGTACAGTTCGTGGGGTGCCAAGGTAAATGGTTATTTCTTTATCAGGAATGTATATAAGGAGATGAGTGTCAAAACATGTTTAGGTTGTGTATTTGGGTCATTTTTATGAGATCTTGTATCGACACTGATGAGCTGGGGTTATTTCAATGTCAATGTGGAGAACCCAACATATTTTCTTTCCTACTTTATTAATATACAAGTGTATTTTGACAGATTCATGCTGGGGTAGGATCCATTGTGATGATTTTGTGCAGGGTATTTTCAGAACATAACTCCATCCCTTAATATTCTGCTGGCTCTAATTCATCTTTGGGAACAAATGCAGCTTGTCATCTTTTGATAGGTCTGATCTGTAAATTTGTGGTAATTTTTTTGAGATCTCACAATATTTTTAAAGTTTTAGATTTGTTGCTTTAAAAAAATTGTTTTGTTAGAGGGAATTTGAGTCATTTGAATAAGACATGGAAGTTATTTCACAGTCTCAATAATTTTATGGGCCAAGTTTCAGAATGATGTGACGCATTTTATACAGAGATGAAGAATTGCATTGTATGTACCTAAAGGATGTAGCAATTGTTTTTTCCTCTTTTATTAGGATGAGAATCTAGTGAAGAAGAAGAGGGAATACAAGAAGAGAAAGCACAAAACCTCTTCAGACAAACCTCGTCAATCATCATCATCCAGTCCTAGAGACAGGCATGTTGAATCGCGGATATCGGATGAAGATACAACGGTTACACAACCTTCAAAAGTGAGTTAGACAAGCTACACCTTTATATTTGATTTATGAAACTATGTGAAGTTGGAAAGCAGTACAATAAGTATATATATCTTGGTTATGAATTTATTGGAGCTTCTTAATCTTTCTGAGTATAGTTGGCCCAAGTTTCAAATAAATGTTGCCTTGAATTTGTTTTTAAAGTAGCAATTTATTGTCTTGTTTCTTGGAATTGGTTGATACATTTTGAAGTTGTTAAGGTCTCTAGATTGTTAGAATATGTCACTGCTATAGTGCTATTCTTTTTTCCTACAAGATTTCTGTGTTCCTTTCTCTTTAGAGTAGTTTGATTTTATTGCTTAATTATGTCATCCCTATTTTCACGAAGTGACGGTAGTGAATGGAAATTGCATACAATTTGCAGGCAGATTTTCCTCACTACCGTCACTGAAACCAGGAACGATGTGTATGATCATTTATGTACATTTATAAAATTCTTTAAATTCTCTTGCTCTCGCTTTTAAGTGAAGCGAGAATTTTGTTCTGTTGTATGTTGTGCTTTTTTTCTCCCTGAATCTTCTTGACGTTCATGAATTATATGATTTTGTTTATACAGGTGCAATCATTATCTGATCAAGAAGAGGAGAATGATCCTGATGGTATCTATGCATTCAGAAGAAAGAAGGGTTGCAATTATCATGCAGTAAGTAGTCGTCATTACTGGTGCATATATTTGATATCAGTTTGAATATTTTATATTGACCCTGTATGTCCTGTCCTGTTCATGACTTTTAGATGGAGGTTGCTGAATAGAACCACTCCCTCAAAAAATGATAATGATAATAATAATAATAATAATATTCCACTTTCTTATAGCACTTGATACATCAACAATGTCTCTAAGCACTTTAAAGATATATTTTAATGTAAGTAATTGTTTCACTAAGTATGTAGTTCCAGTGAGATTTGATGAACCTTTCTCCTTTTATGTGAAGTTGCCCATTTGTAAGCATTTGCAATTAGCCTGTTTCTTGACTCCTTGGTTTGACAGCCCTTAGCATGGAGCAGGACATTCCAGACTATGATATGGACTCAGGGGATGAGAGATGGTTGAATGAAGAGGCTAAACTCTTCACTGATATCACACCTATCAAGTTTGAGATCATGATGGACAGGCTAGAGAAGGGGAGTGGTCAGAGGGTAAGCATTTAATATAATACAAGAAAGATACACCATTATTTAAGCAATTTACATTCATGCTTCCTGGCTACTCTGAAAATCGGGGATAACCTGGAAAACACTTCTCTTTTTGTGTGTGCCTGTCATAAAAAGTCGGGGAATAACAACATATCCACTGTTTTTATTGGCTTTAGTGATGTTTCAAATTGGAAACTGGTTGCTGCTAAAATTTAAACCCCTTCTGGGAAAACTTTTAAGTATCTAGGAAAACCGGGGAATGTTTTTTTCATGAATTGAATTCTTATTAGCTAGCATGTCCCTCCCCTGTTGAAAAAAAAGTAAATATAGATCATTAATTTTTTTTGGTAATCCATTAAATTTTGGGGTGCTATTTATGTATAACAAATAGTGTGTATCCTTGAATTAATGGCTGCTAATTTGGCTCTCTTCTGTGAAATTTCCAGGTAATGAATCTGAAGGATGCCAAGGCTCTTCTGAAAGAGGATGATGATCTCATCATAGCAGTCTATGACTACTGGCTCAACAAGAGAGTCGGAGTGGTAAGTGAACTATGTACATTAATCTCAACCCACAATTGATTGTTCCATGTGTAGAGCTTCAGAATTTTGTCGTTATTAATTTTTGCAAGTGTTTTCACAATATTCATATTTGGATTGAAGATAAAAACATTCACTTAATTTCATGAGGAATCTGTCAATGTGTAGTCTGAAATGAAAGGATAAAAAATCTTTTTTAATGGGAAATGGAATCATTGTACCAATACATTTCACTTTGCGTGAAGAAAAAAAAAAGGCACAATTTTAGGCATGTAAAATCTTTGCAAAGTGTATACTTTTGTCTCACATGTGATTGTTGATGCATTGGAGTCTGATCGGTTCAAGACAGTAAGGCTCTGTTTTATTTGGATGCCACATTTATCTAGGGTCATTCACTGATACCAGAGGTCAAGCAAGAGAAGCGTGATGGCTCCACCAGTAACAACCCCTATGTAGCTTTTAGAAGACGAACAGAGAAGATGCAGACAAGAAAGAATCGCAAGAACGATGAGGTGTCCTACGAGAAGATGCTCAAACTCAAGCGAGACCTTTCCAAGGCAGTGTAAGTTGTAGTCTTTTGCATTCAAATGGGTTACAATNGGGGGGGGGAGTATGGAGTTAGCTGGACATGTGATGCAAAACAGTAATAGTATAGATGATAGGGTTGAGTTATTAGTGTCACAGCAAACATTATTTCTTCTTCTTCTCGCACCTTTATCAATTTAATAGATGTGTAATCGTGTACTTCTATAATCAGTCTATCATATTTGTTTTCCTGTTATATCAAAGGTGGCAACATCCATTGACTTTACCAATAGTTGACCTTTTACAAGGACAAATACAATATATCTGTGTTTGATGATCTGTCCACATTTGTGTCTACCCTGTTATCTTACACACTACAAGATCAAGTATATCCATGCGTGATGAAGTGGTCTCATTTTTCTGTACCCTGTTATCTCACAGCCTAACCCAGAGCTGGTCTGTGGGTGGCCATGGTCGGAGGGTCAACACAAGGGTCTCATGGAGAGAAGATACCGCTTCTGTTGCACTTCTATACGAAGGCCTAGGAAGTGTATTGGCTTCGGCAGGAGGAGAATCGGTAGAGGCGGGAGGTAAGAAACCTTGCCCTGTGCTATCTATGAAGCATCAGAGAAAATGTTTATTCTCAAAGTGTTGTATGGGTTTTTATGTGGATATATTACTATATTTTGATGTTTATGATTTAGTGGAGAAAGACAGATGTCTCAATAAGGAAGGAGAAAAAACTTTATCATTGTATCTATATCTAATTATCTATATAGGATATGTCCCTCTCTTTCTACTCTGCTCAAAATAACCAAAAGCAATAACCAAAAGCAAAGAATGATGTATACATAATGAATGTAAGACAGTATTTTGAAGTATTATCACTGATCTTCGTAATTATCAGAGGAAGAAACACTGAAGTTCCATACCTTATTGAATAGCGTTGATTTACTCGACTCAGTGATTATCCCCCTCCTTTTTTTATTAAAAAAAAAATCATTCATTCTCTTTTTGTGCTTTTCTGTATTCAGGATAATCTTAGACCGTGCGAGAACGATGTGGGATGATGAACTAGATGATGTAGATGAGCATATGTATCCAAGAAGTCCATCACCTGTATCATCATCGGATGAAGAGGACTATCCTGTGTCACCTGTAGATCCAAGACCCTCACAAACCAGTCTTCCACTTAGTCAACTCCTTGAAGAAATCAAGGCAAAGAGAATGTAAGTCCTCAAAATGCATTTATTCCTTTATTAACCCCCCACAGATGTATGATCATGTGAAATTTCTTATTTTGTATGCTAGTGTTGTAATGGTCACCTTTTGTAGTGCCCCAAAGCTGTTAAGTTTTCCTCAGGATTTGTGTATCTTACTCTGTTGGTAAAGTGTTTTGCAACATATGAATTTTGTAATTCAAACGGAGAAGAAAGTATATTTTCGTGTTTCTATAGGTAAAGGTATTGTATAACTTGTAACACCTACAGGAATATTTACGTAGGTTTCCAAGTGTACCAACTACCAAGTAGGAAGCTATTGATTTTTAAAGTAGGTTAGAATAGTTTTATGTCCTTTCTAAATAAAAAGTTAATGTGATAAGTGTTTATTTCATTCATTTGCAGATCACACTTCAGACCAAAGACACCCCCACCCAGCAAAGAAAGTCAATCATTCTCAACGTACCCCTCCTCTTCATCCTTCCATCAATCATCATCACTCTATCCTTCCTTGCTGTCAGAATCTATCTACATGAGCTTCCCAGAGAGACCTACCACATTAAGCCACGCTGCTTCACTCTGCACCCCTACTCTTGATACTGCCTCCACCTCCGCATTCCTAGACCCCTCTTTAGAGGAGGACATTATAGTGGACGTGTCAGATACACCAGCAACGGTCATGTCTACTTTAGAACTCAACAGTGAGGGGTTGGAGAGTGTGTCCGATACGCTGGACATTCAGTCCATGGAAGTGGACGTCGTGGGTCAGGATGGCACGCCCCCTGACCTCAATGTGTCATTCACGTCGCTACCGAGGTCAAAGTTCAGTTTGGAACCTAGCGTGGTGAAAGTTTTATCTCAGGAAAGAACTGCTGGTGTTCCCTTGGCAAAAGGATCTGTTCCAAATCATGTACAAGTTGAAGACACAAACAATGTAGAGACTGATACTAAACTTAAAGGTAATAGCAACAAACAAGATCTCTTACATATGATGAGAAATATATGTATGTACTGGATTTGTCTTGGAATCAATTAATGCCATACATAGAATTGGCTGTATTGGAAAATGGGGTTTGGAGAAGAGGTTGTTGGCTTGTGCATTTACTTTTGCAGCTAAAATTTGAATCTACACATTTTATGAGAAAGTTTCATCAATTCACGTGTACAATTTATTGACAGATTTATAGTGCTTGGAAAATCATTTTGAAAAAAGAGAATGGTCCCCCAGTTTTTTTGTAAGGTAATGTATTGAAGATCACTGTGGGATCAACTTTGAGCTGACGATGTAACTCTTATGGTGGAATCATGATTCGACACACTGCATATACGCTTTTTAATCATCAATTGCTAACAGATTTAATTATCTCATGTGAGCTATTGTGGCTAAAGGTGTTTGTAAAAAAGGAGCCCAAAAGAAAAAGGGACCAATTTATTCATATGTAAGTTAGGAATACCTGGTTCCAGCTATGATAGCAATATTACCAGATGTATGTAATTTTCCTTGTTTGCAAGGTTAATTCTTTTATCATAACCCTATGTATTTCATTTTCACAGCACCACAAGGCCATTCCACTGCCCCTGCAGACACAGTACTACAGCTTAATTTCCCCTTACCACCACCATCGGGCAACAAAGCATCTTCGCTTCTAGCCTCCCTCTCACAATCGTCACGTCTCAATGACATTAGTCAGGACAAATCACGCACAAACTCTCTCTCTGACTCCTGTAACAGTCTCTTATCCAGTACTAATAAAAATTCTCAAGATGACAAGACGATAAAGAGGGAGGGTTCGTCGTTGCTTAGTAAAGACTCCAGTCAGAGCAGTGGAGTTAGCTCATCAGCAAGCAGTCTCCTATCCATGGGAGTCAAGAGAAAGAGTCCAGGCAACGATGTAGATGCTAAGGCAAAGTGAGTCGAATAATTAATCATTAAAAAAACGTGTTTTACAGCAAATTATGTTCCTGCAGTGTTGATTGAACTACATGTTATAAAAACTTGACGCTGTTGACAAGAATCTTCCTTGAATATGTATTTTTATTAAGTATGCTACGAGTTTTGCTTTCTCCCATCCTCAGTTATGAAAGCTCTTTCTAAATTTTGTTCTCCATGTTCCATGGTCACATCTTGATTTAAACAAAAAAAGTGACGTAGATCAAATTGAAAATTTATGATTTACCCCATTATGTAGGATACAAAAAGTATTTTTGTTTGTGTTGCTTTGTCCAGTATGGAACAATATATGATGAATACTAGCCTACCTTGATTTTCATTTTAGAATATGTTAGACTTGTGAATATCATTGCCTTTTCTTGAATTCATTTTCTTGCAACCTAAATTTATCAAACTTATCCATCTTTTAATTTCTATACTTATTCCCCTTCTTCATAGGGAGAACCATGAGGAAAATGCAGCCATTAATCAAATACCTAGCAACAAATCGGTACCTATGGAGGTCACGTGAAGAAGGTCATCATCGCCCGAGGGCATGAGTGCAAAGACGAACTACATCATAGCAGGGATGATTCCCCATTTGCTAGAGGTCGTATGATAATGAGCATTGTACATGTAGCTGAGTGGAGTAGTCGTGGTAGAGATTGAGAGAGAGAGAGAGAGGTGTTGAATGGAATAGCTTTTGTGATGTGTTGTGAATGAAAAGGTTTTTGATGTATCAAGTTATCATACGAATGATCTATCCTAGCTAGCTACTTCTCTGCTAATTCTCCGCTACTTCACGGGAGAAGGAATATAGGACGATTCCTATGATATGCAAGTTAATGAATTTATTCAACTTATTAAAATGAGAAAATATTAAGTATGAAATAATATACAATTGTTGGTCCATCTAGTTTTATTTTGATTTGTAAATAAAGAATAATCTTGTGGTTATGATACAAAACATTTTGAAAAAAAAAACAAAAATAAAAAACAAACAATAGCCCTGAAGCCAGACTATGTCTAGTTTCTTGCTGCACAGTCACTCATATTTTCTCCTCAATAATGTGTTTGAACTACTGCAAGACCAAAGTCTGTAGATGGGGTAAAGTACTCCTGCAGTGGTTCTAAGAGTCTTGGATAGTATCTTGGCATTCTTGTCAAAAGGGAAATGTATTCATCTTACTTAGAGAGCCGTAGATTAATTAGTGATGAAATTGATTACACACCTTAAAAGTGTCTGTATTATCAAAGGGAAAGGGAATATGGTACAAAATTGGTTTCATCACACAATCTTTTGAGAATGTAACAGTTGATATTTTCTGAATTTCTATCAGGAGCGGGAGATTTTCCAGTGGTAGAAGTTTTTGTTTACTGATAAATGTGTGTTGCAAATGAAATTCTGCAAGGATTCATCTCTTGTGGGTTATATAACGTACTACATTTATACACGCTTAAATATCCAAGATGTCATACAGTAAAATCAATATCTTTATGACACTTCTGCTTTCATAGCATGTGGGGGCAAAATCATTTTACAGTTTATTTAAAGGGAGTGGGTGTTATATTCACACATCATGTAAAACCTTAATCTTACTGATGAAATGGTTTCCACAATTAGAAACTGTAGAATGTTGAAAGAGAGATGAAATGGAACTGATGAAGACTGTATTTGATGTCAATGTTGAACTCATTTTAAGGCTTGTTGTATAAAAACATTTTGGCTCAGGTATGTAGTTACTTGGTGAAAAAAAAACCTTTATGTGCCTAGTTAATGCTGGTCTTTATTCTTTCTTGTGGTTAGCTGTTAATTCATCACATTCCATGAACATAAGTATGGGCTGGATACCCAAGTGAATAAACCAAGACATTTTGAGGATTTTACAGTGATTATGTCGACTGAAAGAATTACATGTAGTTGTCTATTGAGAGTCAGTAGGGCACTTTCTCATACGATCTTACAGAGATTGAATGCCCTTTTGGCTCTCAATAGCTGAAGTAGTAGTCTCAAGATTTGAATTGTGTCATGGGCCATCAAGGAGGTACATAGTGGCTCGGTCTCTTCTCTTCATCACAATGTTCATTTTTCCCCATCATTAAATGCTTTTGAACTTTCTCGGATGGATGTCAAGAGAATTTATGTGGTGTAGCATATTTCTCTCCCTATAACAAATAACTGTTTACAAATCTCTGACTTTTCTCTCATTTGACTCCATAGTCCATGTGCTTTCCGGATGGTAGACATCAATTTGTATTTGATCAGTCACAAATTCTGTGGCGTGGTTGAATGTAATTGTTTGCATTTTGATATCCCCTCCATTTATTTAAATTAACATTTCAACCCTGTTTCCTTGGTCAATATCATGGCAATTGTTTGCAGCATTAGCCATGCCTCATGATTGGTATGAAATCAATGTGTTGAACAGTGTGTGCTTAGAGTAATATCTCCTTCAATGTAAATGTTTTCAAATGTGCAGTGAATTTAGTCCATAATATGAAATGCAAGATAGGCTGCCCCGTTTTATATCAATGTATAGGGTTACTGTATTGTTATAGATACAGTGCACCGATTATCAAAGCGTAAGAAATTTGGAAGAAACTGAAGTAGCTTTCAAAACTTGTGATATTTAAATAATTGTATCCCCATTTGTCAGGAGCATTCAAAATGGTATATTAAAAGATGCTTTATTTATAGAAAAAGAAACATGTGATTTTCAGGGTTGTTGTTTTATGAAATTGTCAGTGTGATATGACTTAAACACACAAGTCGGGTCAATTTTATAGCAATGTACAAACTACAAAGAATTTTAAATGTACAATAACCACTAGAAGAAATTCATAGTAGTTACAGAAAAAGTGTTTTTTCATGGAAATCGATGAATGGTCCAAAACAATAACATATAAAAACAAAACCGATACGGGGGGAAAAATATGTGCGATGAGTTAATGGTTTTTGGTGACATGACAAATTTCTCTGAAGATTAAATGCACATATAAATGTGATACCTCCCCTTCATCCTCTCTTAAGTTATACTCTTTGGCCAGAATTCACAAACCAAGGTTTGAGCTCAAACCTCCTTTTGTTCTTTACAAACCAGGTTTGTAAAACACGCGTAAAACGCGTCATATGACGTACGAAAACCAAGGTTTGTCGACAAACCTCCTTTGTGAATTCGGGCCCTTGGGTTTATTTTCATTGTCAGTTCTATAACTCTAAATGTGAATATATGGAAAAACAAAAATACCAAAAATATATGTTGGTAAAGCAAATGCCCTTTTAATGGAAGTTTTTCTACTAATATGTTTGTAACAAACTTACTATGATGTCTTGTATTTGGCACTATAAAGCAATAGATGAAGTCCTAAAAACATGTTTGTGTGTAGTTTTAGTAACACATGTTTGCTACATATGTGAAAGTTAGAGCAGTAACATCTTACGTTTAGCAATACAATTGCAAAAGGGTTGGCCCTTTTGAAGGAAAAGTAAAGAATGGAAATAGTACTTTTGAAATATTCTGGGTTTTAAAAGGGAACCAAAATAAAATGCTTTTGCAGCTAAAGCCAATTATTGGTATCCAACAGATGTACCTATTAGAATTCAGTAACTATTCTCCCATTATCTTTTAAAAGAAACATGACAAAACTTATGTGCAAACTAAATATGGTTGTAGTGTGAAGGTGGTTGGCTGTAGTGAAATATTCATTTGCTTTAATATCAGCAGACATTAACTGTAGCAATATGGTAGTAAAAACAGCTATGTAAATGTCTTCATATAATTTGTATTCCTAACAAAAAAACTAGTTCTTGCTACCATGTTGTCGGGGCTAAATGAATATCGTTAAAGCTTCTGACCCGTGTGTCCATGGCATATTATATGGAATCAAGTTTTTGACCGTTCAAATTAAATAAATGGGAGAAGTCAGAACTGAGGATTTTCAAGAAAAAATATATATTTTCAGTGAATCTTGAAACACTGTGAACCCAATATTCAAATGAATTAAAACAAAGTGAAGAATTGGCACTTGAAATTGAAAAAATGATAAGCTTGTCATGATGTTATTGGTTGTATAATGGAGTATTGATGTGTGATATTTGAACATTGAGGTTTGAAAGTGGCATGTTAGATGTTAGTACATTTGGCCTACTGTTCACAGAAAAATCAAGTTCAACATAATATTTTCACATTAAATGTTCACATTAAATGATCTTCATTTATTGAAGAATCAAGGATCAAATATACTGATGGGCATTCTTACAAATGAATATTTCATGGGGTAATAAAAAGATTTTTTTTAGCTCATGACATTGAACTCTTAACAAGACCAAATAGGAACAGTATTTTATTTAGTTACCATGGTACTGCCTAGGTATAGTTGCTACTGCAGGAGTAGCTGATTAACTTCTTTCTGACTAGAGCTTTTCTTCCAATCCTTCCATCCAATATGAAAACATGAACAAAAAACTGGACAATAACATTCATTTGAATTCATCAATACATGTGCAACGTTTTATTTTCCTCCGAAATTGAAATGACAAAGACATTCCTTTGTTTTTCACTGAAATTCTCTTCCCCATTTAAAAGAAAAGAGAGCAGTGCTTCTATTCATTACTTGAAAATACAGTGTCACTCCAGACTACTAAATAGATCATGGAATTTTTTAATATGCTTTTCTCTTGGTGATCACACATGCCTGTCAAAAGCTTTAGCAAAAGACATTAGGGTACCCTATTCAGCTAGCTGAAATGACTTGTTTTCTCCTTTGTATATACACTGTTCTCCTTTGAAAATTCCTACAGGAATAAAACCTTTATCTGTGAATTCTATTTCAAGAAAGAATGCCATCCATTAGACTTGCGCATATCAAACAACAAAAGATATTAATCAATGAATGGTAAATCCTAACAATGAACATTAAATCTAACTTCTAGCATGAAATTTTCAGGGTTTGGGATCAATCAAATCATTTTTGTCCCACCCTTTTACCCTTTCCAACACTATACAATGTCTGTCATAGTGAAAATACATTTCAGGAGTGGCAAATAAACTTACATTACAAAATAAAACACAACAGCAATTTCAAATTCATAAAAATTGCACATCACTGCAACACCACATTTATCTCACCTTTCCATTATATTTAAATTGCTTTATAGCAAGTCCTTTGAACTTGACTGTCTTTAAACAAGATATACAAAACCTCATTATTTTTACTTGCCAGCTTACAGCAAAATTGGGTTCATCTAACAATCATATTAAATCAAATTTACTTAAAACTAGGAATGTATTAGAAATCAGAATCACTGATATAAAATGCAATTCTAGATTTAGTTCTTTACATTCCTTACACCTCTATAATGAAACTATTAAACGTGCATTGTGAATATATCAATGCATTTATAAATGTCAACATGCTATTCATTATGTTGCACCAAGTGGATTAGTATGTCGTGCATTCAAAATGATAACTATTAACATCTATTTGCTGGATGCAACATTATTGCAAATCCACTTTTACACTTCCAAGATTGTACCCATTCAAAAAGTACCCTTTCTTATTTACAGGGCAGATTTATTATAGAGCCTTGTAAAAAGTGCTGTAAGAAAGTCATACTAGATGATGAAGAATTTTATATTGAATATGCTGAGAAAAGTGTAATGATCTAATCCTAAAAAGTTGGTCAAGAACAAACAAATATTTCAGAGAAAACATAAAACAAATGATCACAAATCATATAAACACAATATGAAAAACAAAAACATGATCATGGCCATTCATGATACAAAAGACATACAAAAATCAAACTATAAAATCTACACCTAGTATTACTAGAAGAAAGAAAACACATTGTACAATCTCAAAAGAAGCAAGCTAAAAATATGCCAAAGTAAACTTTGGGATCGTGTTGTGCCCTCATACAAATCTGTACATGAATTAAAACAAGAAAAAGATGAAAATATGTATTTTACCCCTTCAATTTTCCCATCTTTTCATCAACTTTTACAAAAAGCATCTTTTTTTTTCACATTCCATCTACACATTCATGAAGTGTTTTAGCAAAAAGAATTGATGTATTTACACTTTAGTGTAAAACAGATAAAATCATTTTTCCTCAAACATAACATTTTAGCAGAGAAACATCACACTTTTACTTAATTGATGAGGATACATTACTGTACATAGTAAGAGCATTACAAATTGACCCATCATCTTCAATCCTACAGGTGACATTCATAAGTTATTCTCACACCCTTTTTTTAAAGTAAAAAAAAAAAGAAAGAAAAGATATTCACTTTAAAAGTGAAACATTGTACCATTTTATAGTTGTTAGTACTGTTGAGTTTTGAGTATCAGCCTCAAACAGATTTTTTTATAGATGTTGTAGTTTCAAACTTTCTAAAGTTACAGCATCATATGCCAATTTCAACTCTGATATATTCTTATCTATTTATGGCAATTCTCTGATTATCTCTCATACATTTGTTACCAAAATTTCAGAACTGGTGTAGAATTGAAAAATTATTTCTCTATTGTGAGTACTTTTAGTACTTTGTCACAGGTAATAAAAGATTTGGAAGGCAAGAACTCAGGAAAAGAAAAATCACTGAAATGTTCAACAAGAACCTGTACTTGTAAAGAAATTCATTATAACAAATAAAACCACCATGAGAGACATATAACTTGTTCTAAAATTCATTAACATTATCAAATACCATCATGTAAATACAGGGTACCTTACAGTCCCAAGATTAAGATACAACATGTCTCTCAATTACATTTGAAGCCATTGAAATGATCTTAACATTAAACTATCATTCCTTCAAATCAAATGCAAGCCTCAACACAAGGTAGACAAAAGCAATGTACTACCTATTTCCCATTTCACCAGCTAGTATGCTAGAAATTGGGACACAATGTAGCAAGCATTTATGAGCACAAAAGAAAGCAGGAAATACAAATGTATAATTCTGGAATAAAATATTTGCAGTCTGACTGACTGAATGACTGGGACACGAAACACCTTTTCTTTCTCTTGCTTTACAACAACTCTGATTATAAGCCTTTATTTTATGAATTAAGCAATCACAGTGGTTCAAATATAGTACATTACTAATTGCATGAGAATTGATATAACGTCTAACCACTATACCTTACATGTTCGCATACCTTTTAAAAAAACGAGAACTATGAAAGAACTACAGGTATGTACATGTTGGGCTATGCAAACAGTAACAAAACATACCACTTTACATGTTCTCATGGTAATATTGTAGATGCAAAATATAGAGCTTGCTGTACACTCACTCCCCATGGGCTTACTGGACTTGGTAGCTCATATCGCGTTGGTTGCCTTTGCTATGGCAAAATGAAGCTTGGATACAAACACCTGTACACATATTCAAAAAATAAATAAAAAGAGAGAGAGAGAGAGAGATATAGATTAAGGGTAAAGAACAATGATATTACCGATCAACAAAGCGTTTGTTTGTCTCTTCATGATTTCCTTACTTTATAGAACGAATCAAATTTACGTAAAGGTATATAAATTTCCATTTTTAAGAGTAAATTAGAGGTACCATATTCTTGTTTGAGAAATCCATTTTTCCATGCCACTCAAAACTTAAGAATAGACAGCACTAGTGACAGAATTACATACATGAAGATATTAATCATCAGACAAACAGACGGACAGACAGAGATATACTGGCTGATGTTTTTGTTTATTGTGTTTATATAAGAAGAACTTGCTGACTTTGTTCATAAACACATTTCATTCTTATAGCAGAATAATAGCATAAATATGAAAAAAGACGATGTTTTGATAGCCTAATAGTTTGATTGTACTGATAGATACATACCTCAGCAGTCTTCTGATCCAGGATGTGAACCATCTTGCCAGATCCTTGTTTGCCTCTGATCAGACTTCCTAAGCCTCTACCAAACCCTCTACCAAGTGGACCCTTTTTGGGTGCTTCCTTCTCCTAAAAGCAAAATATATGTATATATCAAAATAAACAAATTACATAATTACATAATGAACATACTGGTGGTCTAATAAGACTTCCTAAGCCTCTACCAAACCAACTACCAAATAAATTCATGTGTACAGATATAAAGGGTATACTGGTATATATCTCTGTCAGAAATTTTCATTTGATTGAATACCCTTAAACGCTATCTGGCACCCGAAACAACTTTTAGTCTTTTGAAAAGATAAGATATACCATTGAGAGCACCATCACACATTTGTTGCTATCAAAGGACTTCCAAAAACCGGGTTAAGAGTTCAAGCCACTGATTTAATAAATACTAGTTTATTAAAAAGATAATTTGAGCCGTTATATCTAATACTGTCTCAACCCATGTATAACAGATTGACTTCTCATAAGCATACATATTTCAAAAACATTCAAGAAATAAAAACTAAAACTTGAAGAACCACTTAAAATAAAATCTTTTGAGTTTTCATAATCTTTAACAACATAGAAATATGTTTTCAAAATATCTTTTACAAAATACTGTAATGGTGGCTTTGATGTCAAATTATACATGCCATAAACATTAATGGTACTTTTAGGCCCTTGTGCAGTTTGCATGAATGACTTGACTTGACGTACCTTAGGTTCAATGAGAATACCCTTTTCAGTGACTTTTGGTAGTTCTTTGAGGTTGATGTACATGAACTCAAAATCAATGTCCCACTGGCCAAGCATTTCTCCACGAGAAGTGTAGATCACACGTCTAACAAAGCATGAAAATGTAACAGAATGATATTATATACCATGGCAACCAAATAAGACAGATAACTGCTGATTTGTCTATACAGTACCCAATAAGTTTGGTCGGTGAACACAGAGGATATGTTAACCAAACAGTATTGCTATCTTGAACCCCAAGATGAGGTATGCTCAAGTCTCAAACATTTGGTCCGCATTTGATTGCTATAACTATAAAAGCATAGATTGGAATGAAGTGAAGCAAAAAGCAAATGACATTGTAAAGAAGTTCTAGTATGAACAAGTCCACTCGACTTAATTAAACAAATCAGTTAACTAAGGGTTACAGAGATTCAGTTTGCTTTTTGCCTTCCAGGCACAGGTGACACCAATTACATAATACCGGAAATAATATTTAGTTTAGATTCTAATATCTAGCTTTTCCGAAGTACTTCATGAAGTGATGGAAATGAGGCAAACAGATGGACTTCATGAATATGTTTAGAAGGACAATCTCGTTAAAAATTCAAGTTGTCAATTTCAGAGGATGTAATCCAGGACCACCATCCAGTACATAACGGAAGGTCATTCCCAGGTTCATCATTACCAATGCATAAAACAAAAAACGTGACGAAGAATGCTCAGAATTCCTGTGCCGAAATTTCAAACGAGGAAGAAAAAAAAAATTTAGACAACATCTCTCGAGTCTATACATCAATGGTTTTTTTTCACTTTGAAAGATAACGTAGCTTACTTGTCTGTTGCTAGGATGTAGCTCTTCTTGTCTGCAGTGACCTGCATGTGAGCAACATAGTCCTCCGTGTGGGCGTACTTCCCTTTGTCCACCTGTAGAAGGAGAGAGTTGCCCAGAGCCATAGACTTGTTGTACGCCCTAATGATACCGTCTGCACCAATGTAGCGAGGCTCACGCAGCTTGCGAATCTCTACCTCGGATTCTACAACCCTGCAGACAAAGACAATTGTTATTGTGGTTTGGTTCTTAACCTTCTCAAATGTGACATTTTTTTTTTGGGGGGGGGGAGCTTTTTCTTTTAGACAAACATATCAATGACACAATGACAAACTATGGGTTTTGAGCAAGTCACTGATTGCACTCAATATAATTGAGCTTATTCATAATATTGATTAACATAGATCAAATAGCTATTGTTGATATAAAGAAAATGAAAGGTAAACATGATTTTTTTTTTTTTTATACTGCACTATAAATCTTTGTCAGCAAAGTTACTAAAAAACATAAACTCTTTATTGCAGAGATTGAAAACTCAATTTCCTGCCAGATCTTACCTTCTTATACCTTCAAAGGTACCGCTGGCAAAGTCAATGATACCTCCAGTAGGCTTGGCTACGACCCCAGCTAGACCTTTGCCTACACCCTTGAAGAAGCCTTTAGCACCTTCCTTCTTGGCCCCTTCAAATGGTTTCTTCACGACACCACTCACACCTTCATAGAAACCCTGTAAAATATCATCAACACACAAATATTACTTGATATTTCATACATGTACACAACAATTTTGTACACATATCATCATCATCTTAGATTCATTTCCATTACATACTTTATTTTATCATTTAAATTTTCATTTAAATCATTCAAGGAGCATATTTGGAGGGAGGGAGGCAGTTACACCAAATCAAATCTGGCATGTTTGATACACATAAGAAAAAATGTGCAGTAATTTGTACATGTGTATATGTGCTTTACTGGCAAACATTGATAACTTCTCTCTCTCTCTCTCTCTCATTTTAAAATATTTTTTAGTTTTTGGTGGTACATTTTTGTCCTTCTGACCCCCCCCCCTTCCTCCCAGTGTGTATTCCTACTTACCATAACTAGACCCTTGCCACCTCTGGCTAGACCCTCTTGGAATGTAGCAGGTCTTTGGTTGATAGCTTGTTGTCTCTTTCGCTTGTAGTCTTCATCCATGGTGAGTGCTGCCAGTCCTTTCCCCAGTGTTCCTGTGATGCGAGATACAGCCCCTGCTGCTCCACCTGAAATCAAACGAAACACGTACTGTATCATATCACTGGAAGACAATAACAGAAGTAGTATTCCATGAAAAGGAACCAGTTTGCTTGGGTCCACAAATCTTTACAATTACTAAGCAGAAAGAGCAAAATCAATGCATTAGTCCTGTTCACCTTACGGCACAGTAGAATATTGTTTGTAGAAATACATATTTCTAGGAAAGAACAAATAAGATTATTTGAATTGCGAAAACATGAATTTATGTCTAATACATTCATATAATTTTATCAGGATATTGTGAACAGTGGAAGAGAAACATAAAGTGTTGCCAATATGAAGGAGGCGAGTTGGCTCAGTCGGTAAAGCATCTGCCTGTCGAACCAAAGATCCTGGGTTCGAATCCCACCCAGGCGGATGACTGAAGCCTGCGTTGTGTGTTAACGTGCCCCTCCCCTTGTTCATAGACGCAGGATATGTTGAGTGGAAAATGCTCCGTCCCTCGGATAGGACGTTAAATGGAGGTCCCGTGTAGAGAAGAGTCACTACCTTTGCACGTTAAGAACCCACTGCACTATTTGTATAAGAGTAGGGGGAAAACCCGGTGTAATGGTCCACCTGCACACACCCCAGTAAAGTACTATAATACTCTGTAAAGAGGTATGTACTTCAAATGGAAAAAAAGAAGGACAAAGGCTAAATCATTCTTCCTGTATGATTTCCTTGATTAATTGAAACACGTTGTACATACCAACTGCATGGCCAAAGAGACTCCTCATGCCAAGAGCAACCCCCTCAGCAAACTCCTCTGGACCTTGTACGATACCCTGATTAAAAAAAGGAAGAGATTGTTCAGTTACATCATTCATCAATGATTCAGCATCAACAGTTAACAAACACAATTAATCCAAATTCACTTGAACTGTAAAAAGATTATAAAACAGACATTGATACGAACAGAAAAATCATCTAAAACCTAACTGAGCCTTTATCAACAGGCTTAGGACAGTTGTCACCAATTAAATAATTTGAAGACAAAAACTTTGTGAATAAGGAATCTATGGAAAAGCCTTCAAATCATTCGAAAAAACAAACAAACAGAACATAGTAAGACTTACTGTATTATTAGTTGTCTAAACATACTCTGTTACAATAAAAACAAGTTTGGCAAGAAAATCAAATAAATGTTAGTGAAAGAGAAGGACTGACCTGGTAAGGCTCATAGAAGAGGTCCTTGACACCTGTCCCTACTCCCCTGACAAAACCAAATGGATTGCCAATCACATCAAGACCAAGCACAAGAACATAGAGCTGTTTGATGGCCTGGTTGGAGTAATGACGTACTACCTCAGACGATAGCTGCTCTGGGCTGTAGAACTGTTACTCTCTCTCAAAGAAACCAAGCCTGATTGGTGATAAGATTTATAAAATCATATTCAAATGAAGGGATCCAAACAAATCATTTGAATTGTTTGAAAATCGTTTATAAATGGATGCTTCTCAACATTATTCAGTTCCTTTTTCCTTCTCCATCTCTAATACAATCTTCACTTGACGTCTGTTTTTCTAAATTTCACAATTTACATTTTTTATAGAATCTAAATCATTATTTTAATCATATAACCCTAGGGGACCCTCCTGATCCTAATAGTACTCACTTGAAGATGACATCATCCACATTGGTCAAGGTGACCCCGACACTCTGCAGTAAGAGATTGAGGGCGTTTTGACGAGCGTTGGCCCGAGCATTCAGCAGAGACTTGTCCTCCTTACCGGTCTCAGATAGGGAGAAACTCACATGGATCTATGACAGATTAGAAATACAAAGTATTCTTTAGTCTGATCATTGATTGGAAAGAAAAATAAAAGGAGTAGGAGAAAGATAGAGAGATGGAGAGAGAGAGAGAGAGAGAGAGAACTCGCTATAGATATATTCTCTTCATCTAGCACCATAGTCCACACAAACTATCATTAAAAACAGCATTTTGTAAATTAGTCAAATTAAAGATTTTACCGACATATAGTAATGAAATATATATCTACAGCAAAATCAACAAAATACGTATCTTCTGAATATGACACTGACACTGCGATACTGGATTGGACAGTGTTAGTTGCCAAACCAGCTAGAAAATCAAATATATGTTCTATTATTCAATGAATGCTACATACCTTGAGTGGAGAGAGATGGAAGGAGTCATAGAAGTTGAAGTCTTTAGCCAATGCGACTTTGACATACTCAGCATCAGCTAGCTCTAATCGTACCAGCTCCTTGTCCAACTCTAGCAGAGCAACCTGTACAGAAATAACAACAAACAAAATAATGATTATTAATATGTGCAGCATTGTGTTTTTGGAGACAGGCTAATTACCTACCTGTAGATTGTGAGTGGGTTTATGCAGGTTGGGTAGCAGAGCTCAGAGGTATGCAAAGAAAGGACTACACCAATAGACAAACTTGAGTGATTCATGAAATACCCACTATTTCAAATAAGGACCTATCATTAATCAAGGATGGCTGATCATGGCATCATCCACATTAGTCAATGTTGAGCTGGAGTATTTGTAAAAAATTGTATTGTAACTACAAACTCTCCCATACATCTCCACTGCTTTGTTACAGCATGGTATAGACAAATCACTGACACCTAGCAATGTGTGATTCAGTGAACCAGTATGTTTACATTTTCTTCCTGATACTCTTATAAAGAAATTATTACATATTACACCTTTTCAGCATTGTCATATTTCATATCATTAAAGAATTTTCTTAGAGCTGAACTGGTGGTTATCCAGTTTTGAATTTCTAGGTATAACTGATAGAACATGACCATAACTATGCAATTTCATACTATGTATATACACTATATATACAACACTATATTGCATGTTCGAAAAAACTGATTTTTGAGGTCTGTAACTTATTGGATAGGGTTTAATTAAATTGGTTATCAAGCATTTTCAATAAACTCCTGCCCACTTTATCTCAGGCTCAGTAATTTCAGTGGTTAGGAAATTTCCTACTGACCCTATCAATGACTAGTTCCTCATCCGACTGAAAGATGGCTGCTACATTGGCCAGGAATCCCATGTCCAGCTTGACCGCCATCTCTTGGACCAGAAGCTTGAGGTACTTGATCTGCTTGACCGAGCTGTGCTCTGAGAAACGCACCATCATGCTGAACTCTAGAAGCTGCTTGGGTGCTGAGGATCATAAGGAGCAAATATTGTGTTTTTTTGTTTGGATTCTATAATACTGCTTTAGAAACAAGATTTACCTTGACAAAATCTCGTAGAAAGTCAATCGAAAACACTTCACCAAAGAGAACTTCATTCAGCTGAATGAGCATTGTGCATAAAAAGGGTCAAGGGTTATAATTGCTCCAAAAATATGAAGGGGATTTTGTTTTGAATGAAATAAAAATAAGATCACTTGCAATCTAAGTATGAATGTGATTAAGAAATTTGGCTGATTCAAACAACATGTAAATAAACATCATTGTGGAAGAATATAAATGAGAAGATATAACGACTGAAATTACAGACAATGATATACAGTATGGTATGCCGAGAGTGAGAAGGGCTGTAACTGTTTACAAAATAACATAAGTTAACACCCTTCTGGCTCTAAGCATACAATATCAGCATGACATGAATTAACTTGATATGCAAGCAAACATTCAAAAATCCTTATGTGTGTATTAAAAGGTAACCTACCATTTTCAGCTGCCACGGTCTTGGGGAGGGCTACAGGAACCACGGGGGTGGGGAAGATAGCAGCAGGCATCTGATTATCCACCTGGAGCCTGTTAATGGTCAGATGGAGCTGGAGCTGATGGCTGGAGGTACGAACCTGGGCCCAGATACCGGAGTGGTAGGTACGTCTCAGCTGCTGCTTCTTGGGGGCTAGCATCAGCATACGTCCATAGTCAACCTGGGCAGAGATTAAGATGCAGAGGATTACTGAAATGCTACAAAATGCTATTGATTTAGGAATATTTAACTTTAATTGTCATGGTGAATTGATTTGCTTTCCTGTGATTGGCAACTTCTTTATATTCTCCTATGTGATTTATAAACATTTGCATAAAAGAAGAAGATATGGTATACATGTATAACAAATGATCCCTTTGGTCTCATGGATATAAAGTTCCAAGACTAACTCAATTGTGATTAGAAGACAGTAAAATATATCTTGTTTCAAGCCTTACAGTCCCTGATCATGCAAGCAACAAAGGTTCGGATTTACACACAGATGTATGTGCTATACATTGGTCACAAAACTAGAACTAATCTTGGAGAATATTACGAGAGATATTTCTCATAAATCCTTCAGCTATTGATTTCAAATCGATTTAGTGATTATCACAGCACTTAAAAAAAAAAACAATATAGTTTCTCATAATAATATTCCATCTCTCAATATATGCCTCCCACTCCTGGGGGTGTTTCACAAAGATCCTAAGTAGAACTTAACTCTAAGTTGGACTTAAATATTATGGAGAGCCATCTGTAGCCTTAAAATAAAATATATTCAGAAGTGAAAACTAAAATATTTTAGATTTTTTATAAATTCCACATCAAGAACATGAAATCTCCTTGATAATAGAAAATATGGAAGATTTGAATCAACATTTTATGCCTTTTAAAATAACTTGGTTTCATAGATGCTAACTGCTTGCCATAATTTTAAAGTCCAACTGAGAGATAAGTTCAACTTAAGATCTTTGTGAAACACCCCCCTGGTATCTCTCAACTCTCTTTGGTTTCTCTTCCTTACCTCCATGCCATGGTCTAGTTTGTATACTCTGGGTGGAAGATCCTTCTGATCGCTAGCATCCAATCCTGCCTTCACAAAGCCTTCTTCCAAGCTCTTCATCTCCCTCACGCTCAGATCTTTGTATCGGCGACGGACCTTGTTCTGCCAGATGATCCCAGAGCTGTCAACCAGGGACAAAAGACTCATCTTTAAAACGTCAATTCTTTGTTTTCTGGAATATATTCATCCCTTTACAATTGTAATTATTTGTTGGTGTATAATGCACTCGAGACACTGTATGTGTGATAAACATTGTCTAAGGCATGTTCTGAAAATTGACCCACAGAAGAAATTAAATGAACTGCCAATCTAATTATTGTCACTTCAAAATTTGACTGATGACAAATTGCCGAATATTTTGTCTACTAATCACTGTAAAAGTATGTGAATTTATGCACATTAAAAGGGTAATTCTGAACAGGAAAATAGCATGATGAGATGATATTTGGTCATATAGAGACACTTGGTATTAAATATCAATCAATGTGTTCAGACCTCATAAAATTATGTAACCCTCTGTGTAGTTTGTAACCATAACTAGAAGAAATCAAAATGAAAGGCTATAATTCATACAGCAAATTGTACCAAGAATCACATACCTGATGAGACCAATATAGGCTACCTCTGTCCTAGAGATGTCATTAACCAGCGAAAGACCAATGCCTGGAAGAGAGACTACCAGCTCCAAATCAGGCTGTTCTAACTCTGCAGCCTACATGGGAAAGTCAGAATGATAGGGGAAGTGAATGAGTGTTTGCACCAAGACCTTTATGATGTTAAACATGAGGCCCTTCCCTCTTAAATAGACTTGGGATATGTAACAGTGGAAAACACTCGGTCCCTCGGATAGCAAGTTAGATAGAGGCCCCATGTAGAGGAAATCCTGGTGCAGTGGTCCACCTGCACACCCCGAATCAGTTACACCCGGAGGAGAGGCCTGAGGTTTACAGAGATTAATTTCCCTTTTCTCCTCCAAAGCACAGGTGACGCCAAATATTTAGTAATAATAATGACACAATGCCACAATGCATGGCATTAAATGAGTTAACTGTTTTCCTTTCACTATCAAATGTTTCACCAGAAGTAAAGTTCTTGCATTGCATTTGATGTCTCATTTGTCAAACAAATCATCCAAAACAAATTGCCTATGAGCAATAAGAAAATATGTTGTATATGTGGAGTACCTACCTGTTGTGCTTTGGTAGCAATAGCTAGATCTTCAGTGAAGAGGATTACTCGACCGGTTCCATTCAAGAAAGACACCCAGTACAGCATCTGGTTGTTTGCCTGCTTCACTTCTCCAATCCCATCCTACAAAAGTATACATGATTTGAAATAAGTAAAAGGATTTTACAGTTGACATTGCTGAAACAAAATTAAAATTGTATATCCCCCCCCCCAAGAGGGCTACATTCAGCTACCCCCCTCCCTCCCCTCTCCTGCCCACTGGAATCCTTAATTGGACCCATTGACATGAAAGAATTTGATAATCAACATGACAGGCGAAACAATCACAATAAGTGATCTTATGCAATAAAACATATTGACAAAGTTTCTTTATGAATGGTGGCTCACGCTCCATCATATTGCCCTCAACATTTATCAAATTTTGTGGCTGTATTACAGTGATTCTACAATGTCTAACACATTACACAGCATGAAATAATAAAGGTAAGGACATATTTCAGACCCCCGTTTTCTAGGAGCAGTATGCTATATCGGTTGATGAAAAATGTAAATATTTTGTACATACATAACAATTTTATGAAAGCAAGTCTTATCATTCTTCAAGTGAAAAACAGAGAATCAAAAGAATAAAAACCATTAGCCTCCCTCCCGATAATCACTGGAACTAGAATATTCTACTGGCATTAATCCTTTACTGATTTCATGCTCTACAAAACATATTCGTAATAAATCTGCATACAAAACATAGCCTTTACAAACAAATCATAAGTTACATTAAAGAGAGTATGCTGGCCACAACTAATAAAGACATTTTCAATACTAACAACATACTAGCTATTTAAACATACTAGCTATAAGCTACATACTACTATTTTTCCCTACAATAATCTAACGCAAGAAAAAAAAACTTACACCAACTAATAGAATATTATACATATTTTTTCTATAAATACATTACTTTGCAAATATAAACAAATTTATATATATCAAGTATTCAATTATCATTGGCATATTTCATAACACTATTCAAGAAATGCTGCTCCCACTTGGACAATCCCCACTGCCGATCACATTTAAGTCTTGAGCATTATCTAACGAAGAGGACCCTGTATTTTCAATTTCCACCAGCATTTTCATCTTAAATCTTGCAAAGCTACACATGCATTACGAGATAGAAGTATCTAGATTAAAATAATGAAGGTAATAAATATTGAAGGTCAGGCCACACTATCCAGCAAAATATATTCATTACATTGAGTACAGAGTTAGAGAGAGAGACAGAGAGAAAGTGAGAGAGACGGAGAGACCCAGAACAAAAATGGAGAGAGATTGTCAGTCAGACAGACAGAGACAGGAAAATTGGACAGAGCAATATAGAAACAGACAGACTATGGTTTTCACATAGAACTTTGATATTAAATGTATATTAACTTACTGATATGGTACAAGTAGTATGACATGCTTTCTGGATTATTAATCAATTACAAAAATCCAAGAAATGATTTATCATCATGGGAAAGATGCATAAAATCAATACAGTAAACTATTTTAAAGATATGAATCATAATGAATACAACAAATGTGCAATGAATAATGTGTTAATGTTAATAGCACTATACATATTTTGTGAAAGGACGATTCATAATTAATGAAACGTAACTACTTTGCAACAGATAGTTGTAAATGATCGTGTCCTGAGATTGGGAACTTGCAAATGTCATATTGAATGTTCTATCCTAACAAATCCTTCATATTTGTATATTTGCAGCGAACTACAAGAACTGGTCTTGTCGAATCACAAGGTGACAAAATCAAAAAAAGACATTTAGGTGATGCTTATGAGATTTTGAATTCTGTCTAGATGATGAACAATGCTTAATCATATTCACAATATTTAACTGCGGTGTACGCTGTCACTACAAACACTTTAATTAACCAGCTCCATGCCTAATAATTGTATTTAATACAGAACTCCTTTTCAAAGATAATAAATCAGTGGTATATAATAGTAAATTCCTACAGGTATTCTTCAGGCATAGTAAATATCCAAGGAGTTATAGAGGTAGAGAAATCTTGTGATTACATGAAAAAGAAAAACTGTGAAATTTCCATGAAATAATTTTGATGCAACATGAAATGAGACAATGAAAACCAATGAGTACGGATCTATATTCTGCCATTGTTAAATGACATTGTACATTGTTTTTTACCTTCTTGAGATCAGTCTTGCTATCTTTGCCATCCACTGTCCATACAAGTTGTCTCTTGCCTGTAGGGTTTTGCCATGTGTATAAAGCCATCTCCTTGGGGGCTAGGAACATCTTCTCTTCAATACCACTACATCATAAAAGAAGTCAAAAATAAAACATTACAATTAGAGCAAGATGATATATATATATATATATATATATATATAACTTCAATATCTCACCACTTTCTGTACTAATAATTGTTCCTTACATGCTAGCTATGAACCTGCATATATGAATCTTGCATATTATTTAATATCCTGCAATAGTAGCATATATGAAATTGCAATACAGAAATGAAATCGGGATGGAAACCAGGAAAAATATTTTTTGATTGAATTCGTCAATAGAATCATAACTCCTTATCATACTGAAGATAGAAAGAATACCATAACAATTTGATTTTAACAATGAAAAATTAATAAATTTCGATATTTAAAGATTGAGACTGAATCACAAAATAATTAACTAAGCCTAATTCTTTTGTTTAATTGTGAAATGCACTTTCTGATCTTCTCCTTTCACTTCTTTTATTTGCCTGCCTTTCTTTCATACCTTTTTTGTTTACATTTCTTTTCAAATAAATGTTGCAACTTATCAGAGGATTTAAATGACATCACTGTGAATGTAATAGGAAAATCGTTTAGATGGTTGACCAGTTGAGTGGTAAAGTGATCCACAGCAAGGGATCTTAAAGCTGTGACTGTACTTTTACCAAAGTAATCCTGTCTCCCAACCCATACAACAATTTACATTATAAAAAATGAATTTTGTTTTTGTAACTTGGGTAGAAACTTACAACTGTGTGAATGTAATAGGAACATCTTCTGTATGGTTGACCAGTTGAGTGGTGAAGTGACCCACAGCAAAGGTTCTGAAAGCGATGACTGTAGCTGTCTCTGTTACCTGGCTCTCAACAATGATACCACCAATCTTGGAAAGGACAGACAGACAGAAACAATGATTTTAAACATCTTGCAAGAGTAAAATAGAAAGATTCAGCCTGCTTTCTTTGCCATATACATCTATCTGTGATGAAAATGGTATGATATTGTATTTTAACATGCCTTTATTATAACAAAAGAAAACTGTATGCAAAGAAATAAGTATCTATTCACAGGACTGAGTCATTTTGATGTGTTGTTAGCCCATTTTCCTTTATCTACCTGCAAGCCTGTGTCTTATAACTATCACACATACAATCAATGTAGTACATGTATAACAGGAAAAAACAGGAGGGGGAGGGTATATGGGCGCGTTTATCGAGGCTTGCCGCTAGACATGTACATATCGTATCCCACTATCAGACCCCACTATGGAACCCCACTATACGATCGTGATTTGCGGGATGTCGCGTTTATCGTCTTACAATAAAGGCCTTGTCTCTTCGCAGCTGCTCAGCGCTGTTTGAACCGAACCGGAAACTAGCCAGGGAATTCCTATTTGTATGTGAGGTTCAAAACAGCTTTGCGTTTATCGATCTCTCAGAAACATGATTCTGGCTGTATGTCACATTCAAAACACACCTTTTTGCGTCTTTAGATATGCCCATATCTAAGGCTTTGCTTTTATCAACTTCTAAATTTGCCTGAAAGACGTTGAGAAACCTGATTCTAGCCAAAAATTTAGTCGATAAACGCAACCTATGTTATTCACATGGGTATTCATATTTCTGTAGCACATTACATTTTCAATATAACTTTTTTATTAGCTTAATTTGTTTGTTAATCATATTGCATTGAAAATAGTCATACACAAAACACCATTTCATACTCAAAAAACATTTCTATGCTACCCTAGTAACTAATTTTTTTTCTTCATACATCACAATGCATTATAAGCTATGAGGTTTATATCTATTAGTGCCCCTTTCACAATACGGATAACCATACTAAAGATCTCCTTTCGCTTCTTTATCTGATCCTTTTCTACTATCGTTTGCGGCTTACCTCTGGAAGTCTGAGTACTGTAGTCTGTGGTTCTGTGAAGTTAAATGGAAGAGATGTCTCTGTCCCTCCTTTCTTCATCACCACCAGCTTGTCATTCTCTTTCTTGTCGACTGGCCAAAAAGGCACACACTGTAGTCATATTAGGGCAGTATGGAAGTGAGAGAGAGAAAGGGGAGGGGGAGAGAGAGATAAAGTGGGAGGGAGAGGAAGAGAGTGAAAGGTAGAAAGTGAAAGAGAGAGAGAGAGAGAGAGAGAGTGAGAATGGGAAGAACAAGCCATACCAAAGTTTAAAAACTTAAATTAACCAATGAGAGAACACAGTAAAGTAGCAGGTAGAGTTAGTAATGAAATAAAAAAAACACTCACACGCAAGTCAAAAATAACTCCTCCATATGATAACAAAAGATAGCAAAAATTATTCTGGCTCTCCAAGCAGCAATGAATGACTTGTCGTAAGTAACATCTCCCCCTAAAATAATTATCTGATACATTTCTTACACACCTAGCATTTTTACTAATACCAAAGCACTTTGAACATATTGGGAGTGATACAGTCTGTTTAGCAGATGGAAGAACAATTGCCCCCAGGAAATGATTTTATTACAATAAACTACAATGACCGAGTCTTGAACCTAGCTCTTACCTGTCCGACAGCCACATCTTTGAATGTTCCCTGTGGTTCGGAACAGCAGATATCATAGTTGGTTTGGTTGACCAGAAGAAATCTAGGTGTGAACATCACCACCTTGGAGAAACCCAAGTTACTCAACTTAATCTGGACACTGATCTATAACCATCATCGGAGAAAAGAAAATGAAATTAAAAAAACAGTGAGCAAATATAATATTTCTTTGAGCAACCCCCAGGTTCTTATGATTCCATGTACTAATACTGCCAAATCATTGTTATTGTTTGATTGACATTTTTAGAAAGTGTAACAAAAATATATTTGCAGGTACATTATTAGCTTTTCCCCTAAACTGGCTGGAAATTTTGAGCCAGAACAAAACATCCTCAATATGTTGAGTACTTTGAGCACTTTATATTAATTCCACTGTAAATGTTTGTAAAATAAAAAGGAAGCCACCTATGGAGTGTTGATAAAGAAAATGAAGTATCACTGCTTGAATCAGTATTGTATGGTAAATTTCCATATTAATATATGCCACTTTTCCAGAGATTTATAACATACAATTTAAAGATATAAGTTCCTAAGGTACCAATTGATTACCCCTTGTAATTTAAGACCTACCATTCAAGAATTTAAAACAAAACAAATCTTAAACAATGTTTTCTACCATGTACCTCACTTTACCCATCAACATTTATCTACAACATTTCACAACATTTTGAATAAAAATTATTTTTAAAAAAGCTTCTGCAAACATATTTAAGTTCCACTTTACAGCCACTTCTTGGGAACAGCAAAGGAAATAGGGTACCATCAAATTGGGGCACACAATATTACTTCAGCCAGAGCAAGCACTTTAAGTTTTATCATCATCATCAACATTACAATTAGATTTAGTATTTAATACATCACATCTTTTCTGAATATCTTCTTTACAAAACAAGCACCATCTTGCTAGTAAATCTTGATAATTAGAAGGAAAAAAAGTCAATAGACTTAGTTTGATATTAACTGTTTCATAATTTTCAATTTTTATTCCCAAATCCACTTTAATACAACATGCATGTACACAGTTAATATTAATTTTGTTTAGATTTCTTTTTAAAGATGCTAAAAGAAAAATAATTGTAATAGAAATTGATAAAGCACTTGCTTCTCACACATCCCTTGTAAATTGAAACAAGGAATCTTGCAATATTGTGGTTATTATGATGATTATGATGATAATGATGACACACACACACACACACATGTGGAAAGAAGATGATTAACACACATGGATAGAAGAGAACACCAAAATGATGCTAACAATTTTAAGAATTAAATAATGAAGAAAAAAACCCACAATAACACATGAAAGAATTTAAAGAATAGAAACAAAATGAAGAAGAATTGATTCTCATGCTCACACAAGATAAATGCTTAAATATTTTTGCTTACTAGTATCAGTTAATTTTACCCTTCCCCCACTCCAAAATAGCTTTTTCCCAAAAGCACACAATCATTTATTCCATACCCTAGAAGTAGCTCATGAAGTTGTTTTTTTTCTCCAAACATCTGAACCCCCCCCCCCCAACATAAAAAAAAGTAGCAAAAATGGGGGGCAAAAAAAGTTGTGAGCTATTAATGGATAATATTTTAGAGGATTATGCTTTGTGGATTGCATTTTACACCATTTTGGTAATTCATTGTAAAGCATAGTATTAGAGCTGAGACAAATGTTTGATAAATTATATAGGCATCATTGTCATTTAAAAATAAGCCAAATGCTCCTCGTCTAAAGAGGAATAAATCCAAATTCGTTCCATGATTCATAACAGTTGTATGTTTCAATCTATTGTCCAAATCAGAGTGCATTGATTTGTGAATAGTTTTGTACACCATTGAGGGAACACATCATTTGCATATTGCCTCATTTAGTATATGTTGCTAGATTAAGTATCAGCAAGGGATGATGTACGCATATTAGTAACAAAATACGAGCTCGCTATTGAAAAAAAATTAATTGCATGATGAATTCTATAGTAAAAATAATGATTATCATTTGGCAGGACAATAATTTGATTGGGTTTCTTATAACTGATTGATAATACAACCAAGTACCGTGTTCAAATACCAACTTTGAAAGGTTAAAATTTTAATCAGGGTCAATCTGTGATGTAATACGCTCCTTGTGTGATTTATATGATTTATCTATCACCAAAAAAAGATCGACTTCCAAACACTCAAAACACCTTATAGTATGCAGGACCAATGATGAGTATTGGGTAATGGACATCAGAATTTATAATTGTTGGATTTGAGTTTGCATATTCTTATTCCACATCAAAACAAAATTCAAGACGAGCCTTTATATTAACCTCCCACACCTTATTTCTTCTTCAACTCCAAGGCAAACCTTAAATTTAATTAATTAACAGCATATTTTAGATGAAAATTTATTTTGTTATTTTTAAAAGGCAAATTGTTAGAGCAAAGTAAGAAGCACCAGAAGCATTACAATATATTTCTTTAGATTATCTGTAGCATCTCTTTCTTTGATTATCCATCGCTTTATTTTAAATCAAAATACTGTAGATGTAAGGAACTCAAGACAGAAAACAAAGAAAAGGTTGGATAGAAGAAATCTCTTAAAACCTTTGAGGATCAGATAAGAGCAGGAGAGTAGGGAACAAAATTCAAGTTCAAATAGATAGCCCAAACAAAATGGACATGCACCTTGGAATAATAATCAACACTTTTTTTAACACTCATTATCATAATTTCTTAAAGAGAAAGCTAACTGGTTACACCGCAACAAAAGAAAGAACCAAAAGCATGCATGTAACAAAACGAAAATGATGAATGTGAAGCAGAAGTTTTACATTGTATTTTTTTGGTCGTCGTATGCCACTTCCCTGAGCCTGTTTGGAAAAAAGATTGGTGATGAAAATGGGTGAAAAAGACATATGATTAACATGTTTAAACATGGTAATGTATGAATCAAATGATAAACTGGTGTACATTAAGACTGCATAAAAAAAAGACATTGACAACAACAATTACCAATGTAGACAAGTGAATTACTGACCTTATGTCTAATATATTTTTCAATATTCAAATTGCAAATTGTCTCCCAACTTCTGAGAAACTCAACTCATCCCCTCCTTTCTAACATGCCTGAACAATCTTTGATATCCTGCTCTATAATCTGACAATTTTATTTCAACAAAAGACAAAAACAAAGACAAAAGACATTCTGTAAAATATAAAGTAATAGCAATAAATTAGGAACACCATCTGCTTAAAGAGAGGAGAGAAAGTCATGTAAGCTGCTTCCCCCTGCCATACATGTTAATTACATGCAAATATATTTTTTAAAATCGTTTTTCTTAGGTCGACAACTTTTCCCATTCTAATTATGAAATATATATCTTATAATATAGGAGAAATATTGAGTGCTAACAACAAAAAAAGGGGGGGGGGGAAAGTGATTCTGGTATTCCATTATGATTTGAAAAGTGAACAGGTGCACAAACATGCATTTGTTTTGTCTGATTACAAATTATTCTGCATTGTAAAATATCCAGACTGTTTGGAAAACTTTTTCAATGATATTCAAATAAAGATAAAATGTCAGAGTGCATTAACAGCAATTGAATCCAGGAGACAAGCAAAGAATAACAGTGGTGCTCTTGCAATGTGAAGTGGTGGCGTGATAAAATTGTAGCCCTACATGTATAATATTGGTCGTTGTTATATTCATATATTGCATCGTGCAGGCTATTGGTAAACTACCAGACCCTAAATGAAACTGAATGTATTGTTTGACATAATTATGCTAGATAAACAATAATATAAACTGTTATCAAAATAAACAAATTAATTTCATAGCCGGGCATGCATTTGAGTTCTTAAGTGACTAATTGTTAGTGGTAAGAAGAAAAAGCATAGTTGACTTCTTACTCAAATAAATTAAGCAAATGAGAAGTGAAAACGAACCCAAAAATAAATAAAATTTCTCATTATCAAATCCCCTTTCCACTCAGGAATGTTTAGTCAAACTAGTCTAGTTCATCAATATGAAACCGGAATGCTCTTATCCGATTACCCAATTTTTCTACAAGAGTATGATGCATTTCTTCATGTAAAATCTAGTTTTGAATATTTCAAAAGTAATATGCCAATGTTATCATGACTGAACAATGAGCATGCTGAAGTCCAAACAGAGTGATAAAGCAAATCAGTGCTGCTTGGAGCAAAAGGTTAAAGAATTTAAAAGAATACAAGTTTACAAAATACTGAACTTATATATTTAGTTTTTGTTAAAGATAAAGACCAGTTATGGTCATGCGATTGCATTGTGAAAGAAAAGTTGTGGAATCGATCCGAAAAGGTTGATCATCTAGCATATCATAAGTATTGGTGTGTACTGCAAGGTTCTAGAATCATCAAAATGATAAGAAATTTGGCCCAGTCTTCGTAAAGTTACAAGCAAGTACACAGAAAAATGTATATGGGAC
Organism: Hemicentrotus pulcherrimus; assembly: GCA_003118195.1. NCBI lineage: Eukaryota > Metazoa > Echinodermata > Echinoidea > Camarodonta > Strongylocentrotidae > Hemicentrotus > Hemicentrotus pulcherrimus. The sequence continues at coordinate 147,332 of BEXV01000223.1, read as the reverse complement.
CACGCACACGTGCGCAACACATGCGTTTATCCCTCACATGCCAATAGATAAACTAATTGACCAAATATATCAATTAGTAGGCGGTTTCCCGGCAAAATTGTTATCATCATGTATTAGTCAAAACATATTCTTTCACGATTGGTAATAAGAGCTTCCATTTCATTTTTTGAAATTGGGGCGTTTCCAATACTAGTCTTTACCTTTAAAAAATGTTTTTTTTAATTCTCTTTGCAAATTTTCTAATGGTGTGCACTAAATTATCTCTCAGTTCATCTACAGGTTTCTTGTTCTCTGTATTTTGCTAGATTTGTGTTTCTTTGTCATTATTTTTTACCAGATTCTATTACACCCCTCCTCCCCCCCCCCCAAAAGG
>BEXV01000223.1:113766-146901 GCA_003118195.1 Hemicentrotus pulcherrimus | reverse complement strand
AAAAAAAAAAAAAAAAAAAATCAATTGCACAAAATATCTTTTCAATGCAAAATATAAAGTTGGCAGTATTTCAAAACACAATTCTGTATAGAAACACTTGTTAGTTAACACTTAAGTCAGACAATGCTTATTAAGCTCTAATACATAATTCAACATTATAGATGAAGGAAGAAAGAACAAAATGTCAAAAATCATAACTATCATGTAATTTACCTTTGTGTGAATTTCATGATTACTTCTTTTAAGTCATACTTTAAGTCTGTGGTTGGGACCATGCTTTGTATGGAAGGGGGAAATGTATGGCTGAATGCAAATAGCAACAGCTTATTACATACCCCTGCAAAACATGTTTTATTATGGTTTACAAAAATTACAAGGAGGATTTTTTTTTTCTGGTGGGCTTTTCACCTTGCAATAATTATATTTATCCTGCAGAAGCCCACCTTTAATACATAAACCATCACAAAAGTTAGTTGTCAGGCAAAGAACAAAACGCTTCAACAGAAAGTACAACATGGTACTCTTGTGCAAAAGGCTCAATTATAAACTACTTACAAGCATTAGTCCTAATACCTAGAAAGGTACAAGCAAAGGTATAAAAGTATATTATACACCTGTTCAATCATTCAGCCTAGATTATAGGATATCATGCCCACTGCTATTCTAAAACTATACATGCCATGTCACCAGATTTCATATCCAAAATTTATCGATTTTCTCTTTTGTGAATAGAGAAATTTGATATCAATTCATGTAACTACAGACAGCAATAGGCCATTAACTATAATATACATCTCCACATGTAACATCTTCAGAGATATCATTTAAGTATTGGACAATGAAGCAAGTAACATCCATTTTCTAAACTTGTACAAGTATTTGTTCCAGATAAATGGAAGGATAACTTGGAATAAGAACTAATTATCTTGATCTGTGACCCTTAGACAACTACCCTTCTAATTTGATGGTCTGTCTCTATGTTTGGTTGCGAAATACAAAATATATATCCAAACGTGTCAATTTGGTTGTCTGAGATGGCAAGAATTTAACCATGACATATAATCACAGAAATTTAATTCTATAAGGGTGTTTTCTTTGATGTATAACACAATCATGTAAAAAGCCCCATAATGACATGCATTTATAGCACAGATAAAAGATCTAAAGCCTTCTAGTCTACTTATTCATATATCGAATGTAATGGACAAAACTTGATTATCAGAATGAGACAAATATGAGAAATTCAATAAAAGGTGATTATGAAAATTAATGAGCAACAGTAAAATCACAATATTGCAATACAAATGGTCACAACTTAAGACTATGATTTATGTTCAAAACACTAGTATGGATACATATAAAAAATTCTACACAATGAATTAGGCAAATTAAGGAAAGCACTTTCACTACACATATATATGATTGTATGAACTGGATAAAACAAGTAATTTGACATTTCTAATTCAATTACATAGTGAAGTAGGATGACAAGTGTAAGACAATGAGTTTGATATGAATAATTAATATAGTTTCTTTTTTATTCTTTAATTAAACAAATTTAAAGAATATAACAAAATTGTTAAGGTTGGAGATGCTCACCTCATAGTCCTTATGGGACATCTTGCATGAGATGAACCCAGAACTTCCCACTGTATCCAGTGAGAATTTGTCTGACCATTGTGATTCTCCAACTTTCAGCTGGATCTAAGGTCAAGAACATACAAGAAATGTGGTTACTTTGGAGAAAAAGGAGGATGATTGTTGTTGTTGACAACGTTGTTGTTACTTATTAGAATATACAGAGAATTACAGGGTTGATGGTCATTTGGGAGAATAAAAGGAGTGTTGGTGGTGGCTTTTGTTGTTGTTGTTTATCAATCAACATATTGAAATACAGGGAAATACAGGTTTGTTGTAGTGCTTGATATTATCAGAGTTTAGTGAAATGTATTTCATGCTTAATCAGCTTTCTAATAGTCAGCTGCATTTCTATCATTGTTATTCATCAGTCAATTATAAATCTTTTCCTACTCCTTTAAAATGAGTTTTGAATAATCAATAAAAATCATGAAGTACTAATGACTTTTATCCATCAATATGTACATAATATACTTTTTTGAATGAATGGAGGACCTTCTACCAATAAGCTTGACTTGGTTTCCACAAGATGTTCACCTCATCCACACCATGGTAGTTTCCTCAATATACAACAAGGATCAATATCTTGAATTCAATTAATGATATACAAATCTTTATTTCTCTATGGATCAATATGGTGACACTGTGATTTGTTATGTTTTTGTAAAACATTTCAACTAGATATAAGATAGCTTGCATTTTAGTTTTAAATTGAGATATTGTGTGCTGAGGTACAGAAGGGTATCATTATGATTTTGGATATGCACATATATTTGATAACACAATGTTTACCTTGTTCTTGCCAGGGCTGAAGGCCTTGGATGGATAGGAGAAGAAGATGGGACCCTCTTTATCAGCCGGATGCTCTATCTGCTCCTCTCCTCCTCCCTGTCAGTCATGTAATGAAACACACAAAGCAAATCTAAAGCTTTTAAAAGATGCATGTTAGTGGTAATATACCTCCCTCCCTTTATCATTGGCATGACTTGTATTTACTTTAACATTCTCAGAAAGTACAAGACTTCTGCCATGTAAGTCAGTTTTTATGACATGTTTTTAATGCTGCAATAAAATAGAAGGGTAATAGTTATACAGTTGTTTATGAGAAGGACAAATAATTTCATACAAACACTAAATTGTTGGTAGTTTTTTGAAGTTCCAGGATTTTTCATTAGCTAAAGTAAACTGCTTTGACTTCCTATAACATGATATATGACAGGTTTTATACCTCTCCATTTTAGTACCATCTCTGATCATGTTACATAATCCATTTCAAATAAAGTGTCCCTTACAGTTTACTTATGAAAACACATTGGGAGAATTGGAATTTGGAATGTTACCAAATTGTCATAGAATCATAGGGTGCTGTCCAAGATGAATTTCTCACGACAGAAAGTTAGCTGTACTCCCATTTATCAGAAATCAAATGTATGTTCTCCAAAAGGATCTGAACTTCTAAATTTGTAGAAGCATTCAATCGTACCCCAAGTCTGTTTCATACTAGACTCTCAAGCAAATGCATTCACACCCCTAGAACTTTCTATGCATAGCCCATTTTAATTCAAATTTGACCCGCCTTTGAACTATGACTGACCTTGTAGGCAATTGGTAGTCCAGTCTTGTTGATGAGTGTGTAGGGTACAAACATTGCCATATCAATGAATCCCTGGCTATAATCATACCAGACACCAGCCTCTGTCCACTTGTTATCAGGTCCTCTGAATCCAAGCTGAGAGTACTCCTGTAGGGTGGTACGAAGGGTCATCTCCCCACGCCATTCCATGTCATTGTAGTCTTCAATCTATGGACAATGTAAGATGTAATGACAGTCAGTTCTTGTATGGTGCATATCACATTCTGATATAACATTCCTACACATAACCAAAGTTATCTTTCCACTAGAATACTTTGATATTATGTGTGTTTGTGAAGTGGCCCACTATGCTGGTTTTGTTTATTTAAAAATCATTCTTACATCTCACAAATTTCATGTGGAATGAAATTATTTTAATTAAAGTAGAAGGCGATAAATCTTCAACTCCACACACAAATAGATGACATCAATTTGTTGATACAGTATTCAATGACATTCATTTTCATGAAAACTACATTAATGCACTTTTTTAAACAAAAATAATAGAGATACCACCAGATGAAGAGCAGATATAAATGGCCTGCGTATACTTACCCTGACAAACATCATGGTCTTAGCAAGTTCCACATTAAACATCTTGCTCTGCTCGCATGGCTCAATCTTCACTTCATCTGCCGAACCCTTCAATTTCAAGATGACATAAAAGAGAAAGCAATGCATAGATTATACTATAAATCATAGACATTATAAGCAATGCATTCTGCAGGATTGACAACAACATTTTGTACTCAAAGCTAAAAAATACACTTTAATAACCCCTACCAGTCGCTAGTATGATGACAGAATTATACACTGTCATTTAGAAACAATAAAGAAAGAGTAAAGCTTTGCAGCTAAACATTATCCAGTCCTAAATTGTATTAACTAAAACAATTGTGCTCATATCAGTTTCTGTTCTTTTAATCTCTCTATAATGTTAATCCAAACGTTATAGATTTTAAACAGTATATATCATTTTACAACACAATCGCCTCTTGAAAGCAACTTGGCAAAAAGTGACACTCGACATAAATTGTTGCTGGTTCAACTGCAATACATGAAAGATTCTAAAGAGGACAATGAAATGGTGGTTTCTTACCTGTAGTGTGTAGTAGATGGGGATTGGAAGGAGATTCCGGAGAGATACTACCGGGTGAAGATGGATGTTATACTTGGGAGAATGAAGCGATGTTCCTTTGACATCTAACAATGCATCCTCCAGAATTTGAACCTGAATCAGAAACAAATTAAACAATACTGTTAAAACATGAACAGATAAAACACAACTCACCATCTGATGCCACCAAATCATTAACTTCAGAGCCAATAGAAAAAGGAGACATACCAAAAAACACAAACATTGTGAATAAAATGGTTCTTCTTGATGTCTCAATGATCCCAAAGACAAAAGCAAGCACTTTCTCCCTGTTTTGTATACAGAAAATAACAATATTACATCATAAAGATGTATGTGAGGAGCATATGCATTTAACATGTATGCTTTGAACATTACACAAGTTTAATTTCACTCTACCAATCAATTTGCATTCTACTTTCAATAGATACATCTAGTATTCAAACAGCACACAAATTGCTATTACTCTCGAGTCTCGATCATCCACTCAAAAATTGTGCAGACGTTAACTCCTGATGGTCATCTATAGCACCCTCAAATGAGGAAACTAGATTTTAACATTCTACAAATTCAACGTGAGAGTAGAACGTAAAGTATGTATTCATTTACTTACATTGAAGAATAGTGGTGTGTATCCAGCAACCTTGGCAGGGCACCTGAATGTGACCTGCTTCTTACCAGCAGCCATCTTCTCTTTCCAGAGATTCTCATACAATATAGGCTGGTCACACATCAGATGGCTAGAAAAAATGAAGATAAGAGTGTTGTTATTACTTCTTTTTTTCTTTTCTTCAAATACTGCCATCATTCCTTCCCCAGATTTTATGAATTTTAATTCTAATGCCTGTGTCCTACAATAATAGTACTACCCCTGAAATAAGTATAACCCCTACTCCCCTTCCCCACCCAACAAATGACCCTCAGTCTTAACAAGGGGTGATTACTGCTTGATCAGGTACTTTTCATGTGGGGTAGTTGTCCTAGGGGATGTTTTGGTATTTTGCTACTCCATTGTCATGATAAACCACTAGTTTTAAAAATATGTCAATTTTATACATGTACAAGTCTTCTCTTTAATAAAAGCAAAATCCACCTGTTATTTCCAGTCCATTGCATCAGATACTGCTATTTTTTTCTCAGTTTAGCACACTTTCCAATCTGTTTGGACATTCAACCTGTACTAACCTTCTACAGCTTAACAAATATATCTACAGAAAAAAATAAACACTGACCATTCATTAACAGTGACCATCCAGCTACAAACAAAAATAAATCATATATTGTAATGTTACATTAGTATCTTGATGCTAAATGTAGCCTTTATCATACCTGTCATCCACTGGTTTAGCGAGTAGTTCCTGGGTGTGAGCTACATGAAGGGGTACTACATAACTCTCATTGGGTTGGACTTCACCAAGCTTCTTCACAATGGTAGAGTCTCTGGTGTAGATGTCAACTGCTTTGTCAAAGTGATTGAAAATCTGGCGAGGAAATGGAATAAACAGAACAAAATGAATGATCAATTATCATGGTTCGATTGTGTTATGCTTCCTTGTCTTGAAATATCAGCATTGCTGAAGAAAAACAAAATGACACATTACTCTGAAAAAAGATGTCATGAATGTTATACACCTGAAAGACCGAGTAAGGTGGCATGTGTTGCTCTAAACTTTATAACATGTGGTGCAAACCTGAAAATGAGGATTTGATTTGGAGCCTCATTCCCCTTTATCATTCATGTGTACTTCTATTCATTTAAACAGTAACTGTTTTCGGAAATATACAACTGTCATCACAAAGGGGAAAGCGATCGAACTGTCATTTTCAAACAAATTTAAATCCACAATTATCTTATAAGATGAACTTTACTAAATGAAACAACAATAGAAATGAATTGAAAATGTTTAAATAAAAAAATATTCCAGAAATGATGGGTAACATTTCATTTCGACATTGCTGACTGCTGCATACCTGAAGTGGTGACCTGACAATGACCTTTCTCATGTCAAGGGTTGCCTTGATCTCTAGGGTGACAGAGAAGACCTTCTCTGTAGACTTCTTGAGTGGTTGTAGGTTGTAGAGGACGTTACCTGCCTGTACTATCGGGATATGGTGGAGCTCCTCATACCCCTCAACCTATTATAAAAAACAGAAACTGAATATTTATCATTTTCATTTTAAAGAGGTATTGTTAAAAGTTGGGAGGAAGTAAGAAGAGAGAGAGAAATTAAGTAATCTGTTGCCCCACAATCTCAGAGATATCCTTTTTTTCTTCAAAATGTGTACATTTTTTAATGTTGTACAGGAAAATGAAGAACATATTTCTACATGCCGTTGAATAAAGTGAAAATTGTAGTGAAATATATCATTTACTTACAATCACAGGCAAAACAAAACACTATATAAAAAATAAGCCAGTGGCCCGTTTCATGATATTAGCAACTTTGTTTTAAATGTACATATATTAATTCAGTGAACTTTCCCAGATCTCTGCTAGTTATAAATACCCTGATTTAAATAACAGGTTTGGATGGAGTTGGTAGCTTTGTTTGTAATCTGAAATGTAACTTACTGAATTCATAACTGCTATGACCTTTCCTACAAATGTCAATACTCATTAGGATCATTATTATTAGCACTGATGAGAAAATCTATATTTGAACTAATAGGGACATCTCTCCTTAAACATTAAGGTTAAAAAAAATGGGGGAGGGAGGGGGCAGGAGTAGGGAAAATACTGACCTGAATGGAGAGTTCCATATCAGAGGGTGAGATGGGTGATTTGTTGACCACAGCCATCTTCTTGCTTGCTCTGACCTTCTCTGATACATCCAAATCAATGCTCTCTGTGTGCTTGACAGAAGCTACATCTCCAGTCTTGGGTCTCTGTAATTCCAAAAGAGAAGGCCATCAAACAATGAATTCATGTATCATCAACCCAATCATCTTCCTCTTTACATTCACATCAATGCATTAATGAAAACAGATGATAAATAACAATTGATAAAGAAGTTGTCATAATGATGATTAATACTGATTTGTTTTCCACAATTGACCTAACAGCTGGGAAAAGAGTATGTACATCTTAGTAAGCAACTTGGGGGCCTAGGGCTTCGGTCCTTTTCAAAGAAATTGGTAATGAGGATTAATATCCTACTAAAAGGCACTACAGCATCAGCTTGGTTTTGAACCCAGGACCTCACAGATACTTGATCACTGGTCTACAGCTGAGGTAGAACTCCATTATAAATTGAAGAAAAAAAATTACCGGGTATGTTTCTTAGTAATCAAAAAGCATAAAATATAGTTTATAGACTAATTTGCCTTTAAAAACATCACAATTCAAATCATCATCTAATTAGATCTTAAACCACCTTGTTTCTAACCACTTTGTAAACATTATCATCCCTATGAACACATGTTTCCTTGAAGTGATTATGCAAAGCTCAAGTTGTATTGCTTACCTGATAGTAGGAACCAGGTTTGACAGTAATAGCTACTCCTGTTTGGTTGGTTACAGTGCAAGCTGGGATGACATCAGTGTCTTTCAATGATGTTGTTGGTTCTGCCATCGCTTGACCAAACACCTGTGGAAGAGAAAAAACTATACATACCTGTCTCAAAGAACATGTAAGCAAAATAAAATCCAACTTCATTCTCCCAAATAAATGGTTAAATGGTATAACGATGATGGTTTACAGCATTTAATAGTATGACACAATATACATGTATTTGTTGTTTCATTTTACATCTTATCGTAATGATTGCATATTTACAGTGTCAAACTTACTTCTTATTTACCCTGCCGCATCGTATCATTTCATAGTATTGCTGTACCACTTACTCACTGTCTTCTTCCTTTTCCCTACTCTCTCTCTCTATTTTCCTTTCTTTCCCTCACTATCCTTCCCCCTCTTTACACAAATCCCTGAAAATTAGCACAACCAACTTTGATTGCCCTGCCTTGCCCTTCAACTCCCAAGTTCTCATTCATTCTCCTGCTAGATCTTACCTGTCCTAGTTTATTGAAGAGTGCCAGTGATGTCTTTGTGACTGTCATCTGAAGTGTTTCTTCTGCAGACACAGTGACAGTCATGGCTGGAGGGGCAAGGCTCACGTTATCGCTGTCCTCGTCTTCTGAGGAGACGGTAGTTGAGCCGGCATCCAGCAGGTCATCATTCTTGACCACCTGTAGCAAGATTTCACAATGTTGGTTATATCATTTGAATACCCTAGCTCTCTTTGTAAAATAAACACATTAAGACCTAATGACTACAACAATTTTTTTCTCACATCCTTACAGATAAATTTAGTATTCATAGGAATATTTTGACCCCCCCCCCTTCCAATAAAAAAAAAAAGAACAAAGCAACTTCAGCTCCTAAAACTACTAAAGATATAGGTAAAATGGATGAATATGATTCTTTTATTATTCAGTATCTGGGAGGGTGTTACAACAGATAGTTAAGAGCTTAAAATTTGAGATTCTTGATTTCAAACTTTTAAAAATATTTAAATAAAAGTTAATTGCAATGAATGATTATAAGCACATGATTAAAGAGGTATCAAGGTTCAATAATCTAACAATGACCATAATGATCATAATTCTTAATAACTACTGGGGGGTGTTTCACAAAGATCTTAAGTTGATCTTATCTTTAAGTTGGACTTAACAATTATGGAAAGCCGTTAGCATCTTTGAAAAATATTGTGTAACAGTTCTTTTAAAAGGCATAAAATGTTGATTCGAGTCATGCATATTTTCTACTATCAAGGAGATTCCATGTTCTTGATGTGGAATTTATGAAAAGTCTAAAATACCTGAATTGTGCTTTTGAATATATTTTATTTTAAGGCTACAAATGGCACCCATAATATTCAAGTCCAACTTAGAGTTAAGTTTGTCTTATGTCTTCCAAAGCTATACTTACATTAACAGAGAGACTCCATGGGATGTACTTCTCATTAGGCTGCTCGATGGACTCAATCAATGGCTCCCATGCTGCAACCTTCTCGTTGTATGTTGAAACTTCCAACTTCATGTGGCTCTCAACATACAACTACAATCAAAACACAACCCCCCAAAATATCAATTTTACAACAAAGTCTTTTCGTCTGTAAAGTTCATACAATGTGAATTTCATATCAAGGTCAAGATAACTAACAGAATCTTTAACTATGTGTCATCTCTTTCCTTCAGAAGTTTATGAGGGAGAAAGAATTAGACCAGACCTAAATGAATACAAAATATATATGGCAGAGAGAGTCCGGGTTAAAATTGTGTCTATTTATCAATTTCAATAATTTCATTACAATATCACAGATTTGCCACATACATATATTACATTTCATAAATGGAGCAAACAATAAATATTGACATTCAAGGCTAGCCTTTCACTTAGTGAATACTTATGTTTTAAAAAGGGGAGATATTGTGAGAGAGTTTGACAGTGATGTGTCTATAGATATTCAGGAAAGAATGAATGGCACGGATGTGAGGGAATATCTCATTTGTACTCCACAGCACTCAATTCTAGGATTGACAAGAAATCCTAGTTTCACTATTAAGCTCGGTTCAGATATGACATCATGAACCGCAGCATTAAAAGAAAAGATGTATAATATGCTTCACATTTCTGAATCTCTTAGCACAGAGCTAAGAGCTTTGTTGCATACAGTTGCAATTTATTCACGTTTACAACCCTGTAGAGGTTTTCAGCTTTACTCACCCGGGAGGACCAGTCCTTGACGATGGCATGCATGCTGGCCTCTAGGATGAGCATAGGGACAAAGCGTCGTCCACTGGCAGCCTCAATCTTCACTACAATGGTCTTAATGTTGGCCACTAGCTCCTCTACCTGCTGGGGAGGGGGCACTACGGGGACCAGAGGAAGTGTGAAGTCATCTACATCAGCACCTGAAAGAATAATGAGTCATTAAGGATACCTGAGAGAGTATCTGGCTGAATTCATCTAAATCAGAACCACGTGAAAGTTGAAAGAGTCATCGTGAGTAAATAATTAAACATTAGCGAACAATTCTTCTCCCGATGGCCATTGGAATGATGCTAAGAATGCTGAGAGGAATTAGAGGGCTCCTTTCCGAGCTCAACCTCATTTTAGGACTCTCATTTCTATTTCAAAACCATAAAGTTTCACATGTAAAAAGTGTACTCAACTTCATCTTCAATTTACAAGCATTTCAAAGAGTGGATTAGATTATATTTAAAATTTCTTTTTAAAACTGAGAGAAAGATTTTTGAAGATGATAGGGTGCTTACTTACCTTCATCTTGATGGAGGAACCAGAAGTCGCTTGTTTTTAGATGTTTCACATCCCATACATCCGACATATCAACAGCCTTCTTCTTCTCTTCCTCTTCTTCAGCCTAAAAATGCAATGGTGATAAATTCATATCTTAATTTCAAAGTCAAAAACACTGATCAAGAAAAAACCCTTTCACTTCTTGGTCTCAACACACAAAGATATTACATTCATATTTTAGTCAAAAACACATATAGCAGGGAAAGATCCTTTCATTTATCAAGGTCTTGTGATACAATCTGCCTACGGAGGGCTGAATTAAAAAAAAAAAAAATTGATTTTCCTTGAACCCACTGGATAATATGTGTCATTTTTTTATACACAGATCACATAACAGATATCATGTGGTTACCTAGAACAATAAGGTTATCAATTAGAAAAACCAGATCTCATCATGTTTCTTTCTAAGTACATAGTACCACTAAAGACTTGGTATTTGAAAAGACAGAATAGGACAAGGGCACCTTGTAATAGAACATCATTCTCCATCCATTTAGAACACCCATGTGATTCAACAAACAGTATGTGAACTTAGACTAAAGACAGATTCTTGCAATGGGATCCTAGATCATCCATCTGACCGTAAAAACTTTGTTCCCTTACTTTAGAGGGGGAAACAGTTTGAGCCACAGCAGAGAGAATCTTGACCGTCTCTGGTGAGATATTAAGGACCAGCTCTGGGAGGTCTACTGAGATCCTCTGCCCCTGACCTTCAGGGGAACTCAGGTGGAAGTCAATGTGGCATGGCACAAGAACCTGTGGGCAAACAGGAAGGAGAATTATGAAACTGTACCACGTTGATGTAATGATTATTGTTCATTTAACCTACTGGATAGTCTAATCTAGTAAAGGAGCAAACCCTCTCATTGTCGGATGTGAGCTTGCCGTCACTTTCTCTGAAACCGATTTTGTTCACTTTTTCAGATAAAAAGAAATAAACTGATTACTAAACATACAGGTTTGGAGTCTCTGCTCTCGAAATGGATTAAATGAATTCTTTCTGCTCCCTAAAAAAATTGCAGTTAACTTGTTTACCTACAACACTTTATGAAGAACTCTCAAGATAATCACAATACTAAGTAAAACATTGGTTTTATGAATGCTGATAAAACTCAAAACGATGAGCACACTAGTAACAATGAGACTGTTCTTTCCATGCATAACATCATAAACAGGATATTCAAAGTATATTAATTAGTTGTTGGATGTTTATTACATTTCATTTACCTTGCTGGTTCTTCCTTTCCTGAGCTCTTCCTTGAATGGACAAGCATCAATCCTAAGCATAGGTAGTCCTCCAGTCATCTTCATGGTACCATCAGATTGGATCAGGTTCACCTCACCTGATGCCTACAAGAAAAAGCAACATCTTCATCACATCTGCAGGATCATTCAGATTTTAACAAACACTATTTCCAAAACACAGCAGACCCCCATCAACACATTATCTTTATCTGCACTGCATAATCCACTACATGATAAATCCATCAAAATACCAACAATGGTATCTATGGATTATACACTGGAGGTGTACCTAAACGAAAGCATTTGCTCCGTCTCACAAAAACATAACTCTATACAGCAGGCCATAAAATCAAAGCCACATGTACTCTTTAAAGAGCTTATATGCGTCACTCAGTGCGATCCCTAAATCTGAGTGCAATGAAATGCCACGTTTCTGTATTACATCAAACACTACCTTATTTAGTTTTCATCAATGCCGATGCCATTTCCTACAGCAGCTGAAGGGATCTATCAACAAATATTTCTACATACTGACCTGCAGGATGAGAGCATTGGTGTCCTTGGTGCTTGAGTCAGCCACCAGGATGATCTCAGGATTCTGCAGGATGGCCTTGATCTGCATATCGTTCTTGGTCCCTTCTTCAGCAGGAGCTGCTGCAGCAGCAGCAGGGGCTTGACCGGTGGTAGAGGGCTTGGCTGCTATACTGGTGCCGGACTTGGTACCCTGAGCCCCGTCATCTGCTGGAAGAGCCTTGGTGAAGATCTCTGCACAAGTCACCAGGAACTCGCTGCAGATGCAGGCACGCAGGTTGCGCAAGATTGCATCCACTGAAGTCATGAGGAAACAAAGTTGTGGTCAAGATCAGGAAATAGTTTTTCGCAATGCTCATTTCAACTACCGACTCATTGACAGACTTATATAAGAGAGACAGCATTCATAGAACAAATGAAGTGTATATCTAATTACAACCATTTTCACAACAACATCACAATTACTACTTTTCAACTGCTATTCCTGGATGTAATTACTAGTACAGATTGATAGATTTTGTCCTAAAAAGGGGTTTCCAAAATATCTTCATGCTGATTTCGATTCTGAAGACATGACCAAGTAATTAAGAACGTTCTTTATTCTGTGCAAAGACTAAATCAGACTCTGAACTATCTATGACCTTTGATAAAACAGAATCTTGCTGAATTTTTTTAGACACCATTAATTTCTTAACTTACAAATGATGGCTTTCTTGGCAGACATCTTGAAGTCCACATCCACAATGTTCTCATCTGTCTCCCCATATCTGTAGATCATTCTGATAACAAAAAGTTGAGATGGGTATACAAATGAATTAACAAAACTGTGTGTAAGTGTTTCTATTTTGAATCCCGTGAAGGGATAGGTTTTGCATTCTCTACCAATTTCACATTAATAATTCAAATTGTCATTTTATGTTATCTTGTCAAACTCTTGTAATTCTTTATAAAGGCCACTGTAACAAACAGAAAAAGTTATATTTTTAGCTGGGTGAGCCTTCAGTCAAAATTAATATAGACCAATCTTAACCACTTTTGCAGCTTGTCCATCAATGTTTCAATTGTTTGCTGTAAAAGAGCTTCCATTATATATTATGTTAAACATTTCCCATTACACAATTCAGTTAACATTTACAGTACAGATCATTTTAAATACAGGTTTTCATTGCAGTTAATATGGATATCTCTCTTTGATCTACCTAAAGACACAATGACCTACTATTCTTACCTAGTGATGGCATTGGGATTGTTGGACCTCATATCATTGAGGAGGATATCTCCAAGCTTAGTCTTAGCCTCAACAGCCTGATCTGACATGACTGTAGCTCCTACTATCAACTGACACGCAGCAAAGTGCCCCAGGGTGTTCTTGGCTTGCCTTTCCTGACGTCCACTCAGTAGGGTCTGTGAGAAGGTGTATAAAGGTAGAAAACTCAGTTGTTTCTGCCATGAAGCTAGACTGAAGTTGAACTTAATTTACAAGGAGTTTATTAAATCATACACTGAAGCTGTTTGTATTTTAGAATTTATACATACACGGTTCCACTAGAACACTTTAGCATTCATTTGTAAAATAAGTGAACTTGGGTAGCAACACACCGAGGGAAGGTGTAGACGAAGGAAATTTTACAGGTTGACCTGCCTATTTACATTCACTGCCAATGTTGGGCAGGGCTCATATTTAGTAGTCTCTGTCCCTCGTCATCTACCTTGGATAACTTCATTACATTATGTTATGTCATGTGGATAACAACAGTAATCCGCACCTGATCCACAGATAAGAGAGAGTGATGGAAACCAATTTTTGTCAGCATGACCAAGTATGCCTAAAACTAGCGACAGGATTAACTCTTATACTTAAAGATGAAGTTGAGTTCTGGTCATGCGATTGCATTGTGAAAGTAACAGTGTGGTATCAATCAGAAAATGTTGATCATCTAGCAAATAAGTATTTGTGTGTATTGCAAGGTTCTGGAATCATCAACATGATAAGAAATTTGGCCAAGTCTTGGTAAAGTTACAAGCACTGTACATGTATATGGGACTACACAAACACAAGGCGTAAAAATCTGTCCCAATTTTTTATGATGTTACATGCCATATTTAGAATATGAAGGCATTTGAAGAGCTATGCTTTTCATGGTAAATGTTTTATCTGATGTTCTTCCACACTTGGATAATAACAATGATAACACTCACAAATTATTTTTCACCTCTTCCCAGAATTCATCCTTCTCTATAAATAAATACTGTCATTGAGATGAGAAGATGCTACTTACCAGGTCATGCCTGCCTGTGTAGAGTGAGACACCAACCTTCTCCATCTCAAAATCAGCCTTGACCTGTACCCAGGGCTCTTCAGCGGGTTTCTCTTCTTCTGGCTTACCACTAGGTGTGACTTCTGCTGTAAAACCACCAATATAAATGTTAGCTACAATCTTAACATTAGGAAAAGCAAGTACAGTACTCTTCTTCTTTTGTGCTCCAAAGCATTCGTGTACTATCATAGGGCAATCGCAGGTGTATATGGAAGGAAGACTCATGCACATCAATATAAACTTCATTTTACTCACACAGAGTCATGTACTCAACTAATGAAAAGAATCACAACAAATACAAAAATAAACATACTCGAAGGATCTAAATGACATACATTAATACCAATGCTCACCTGCAGTTGTGTCTGTAGCCGCACCATCTTTTGGTGACCCACCCTCGACTGCAGGTGCATCCCCTGCTCCTTGGACAGACTTGACAGATGGCTTACTCTGCGGCTGACCTTCCTGTAGATTCTCATTCAGGACAGACATCACAATGCCAAAGTCATCAGTTGCCATGGAGATCTGAGGAAGCAGAGAATGTCGGTTTAGACGGTGAATTTGCTTGATAATATAGTTCTTTCCGTACTCAATACATCAGCGCCAAAGCCATAAGAGCAGTCTTACACGAGACTGAAGAATAACCAAACAGAGGCCTGGAAGCAACCTGTTAATCTCACATATGAACACTCATAGAACTGCAAAATTATTAATTCCATGCAAGAGTGCTATGGGAATGCTTTCCTTGTACTGTATCTTAATATTCAAAACTACCAAGGGAAGAAAAAAAATCTAGATAAAATGAATTTTGAACTGGAGGATTTCACCATTACTTGTGCATTGTGGGAGCAGAGCTAGGCCAGAAAAAGGCATTTAGATAGAGGGCCAAGTAGAGGAAGGGGACCCCACTAGCAGCAATATATCTACACAATCAAATTCATGCAAATACTACCGGTATTAAGATATCTAACATCCAACGATTTTCATACAGAGGGCCCTTTAAAACAATTTTACATATTACTGCATCCACATATGAATACCCAGTCATCTTATCTGATATCCCAAAACTGTGTCAAAGAGAGTCTTTGACTGCTGCTTACCTGAATCGCCTGAAGTTTTCCCGAGACTGCTATAGCCGGAGCATCATGGTACCAGGCCGCTGAGAGGTTCCTGGCAAGGTTGACATGTAGACTCATGGGATGCAGGATAAGTACATCCGATTTCACGGCCTCTTTCTGGATGATAGATCTGTAACAAAACAAAAGGGAATGAAATGCAGAGTATTCAAGTAACTAGCTGCTGTCCACCTGACTTCCAATCTTTTAAATGCTACACTGACTATTTGCATTGATATCATGTTGTACGTTATGAAGGGTTACCACCAAGTCGTCTACTCTTGTCAGCTCAGGCATAAATCACTGTAAATTTCACTCAACTCCATTGTCATCGTATAATAGAAGCAGCTGAATGCAGATCACTCTGTGATGCAACTCACTCTCTTTCCTCAACTTTGACTGAAAACTGTAACATTATTGACATGTGATCTCTTCCCCCTATCCTTCTATAACTTCTCTTTTCTCTATGTATCTGTTTGATCTTTTCTTTGTCTTCTTATGTATTCCATCATGTAAACTCCAGTATCTCCTGGTTCTGAATGCAATGTTTGACGTTGCAATCAGGTACATATACCCCCTGTTTGGAGACAGAAGGGCTTTAAGTCATACTCAAATCAACATCGATGCCTCTCTGGCTCCAAACAGACAATACATTATGTTTGGAAGAAGACAAAATAACATAACAGTCCAGAGCATACTGTATATGTTCTGTGCCTTACCGAGACAGCTGCATGGACTCCAAGGCCACATGCATGGAGTCTATCACAGCTGGGTTCTCAAGCTTCTCAGACCCTGGTACGATCCTGAAGGAATTCTTCACACTCAACTGACCAAAGTCAGCAACCATTCCTGTCTCGGATGTGGAGTTACTAGGGATGACGATGACGGGTGCTTTGACGACAATGTCCATGGCGATGCGGGTGGCTTTAGCGTTGATGTCCTCTGCTGCATGCTGGGCTGCTGATGCCGCGTTTGCACCGGCCTCTGCTGCAAGCGCCTTGGCACGGTTGAAGTTGTCAACAAAACCCTGAAATAGGAAGATGGTTTACTGCTTTAGAAATGATCAGAAGGGGGTGCATGCATTTGGGTAAAACGCTTCACATGGGACTCTACAGCTCATAGATATCCATTGTATGTCTAGAGCCATTAGACCATCGAGCCTCAAGAAAAAGAATCGAGTGTCACATTATTCCCATTACTAAATCCTCTCAATCAACATCAATTCATCAACCAACCAATATAAAAAGATCTAAAACAAATCTGTATGCATTGAACTTCCCAGTTAAAGAAATAATAATAAACACACAAACTTAAAATATTTTTCCTATAACTAAAGAGACATTCTGCTTGATTTATAGAACTCACATAAAAACAAATAGGTATGTCTTCCTTTAGGTTTTAATATCATAAAATATAGCGCTGTTCAGAGGTCAGGAGTACAAATAACATTGTTATCCAAATAAACTGAACTCACCAATAGATTGTTGACAAACTTATTGAGGAAGACGGCTCTGATTCATCTCATCTTTAATCCTACTCTCACATGAGCAAGCAATGGAAATTACATTCTCTGAAATACCACTGTTATCCTGTCAGAAAACGGAACTCACCAGTAGGTTGTTGACAAACTTATTGAGGAAGACAGCTCTGATACATCCCACCTTCAATCCCATTCTCATATCGACGGCCTCCATGTCTGAGTACAGGTCACCTACTGTAGCATGGTTGTAGAGGGTTAGGGCCATCTTGAACACCTCCTTATCCAAGGTAGACAGAATCTGAAACAAGAAACGATAGAATTCTTAACGATGATGTGAGCAGTCGCATTATACATCACCATGCAACATTAAATGGTTCATAATCACCACATTTTACAGCACAGTACAGTAAATATTCATCAAATTATAGATATATCTTTCTTTCTATTATAATACAACAAGAGAAGGAAATATATGAAGACTGTTACCGAGTTTTACATCAGAACAGGATAGTAAGACTTGTGTTCTTGTTTTCTCTTAATTTAATGATTCTTATGCAAAAAGTATCATACAAACTATTATGTCCTATATGTGTTCTTTCAAAAGCTCCCTACTACATTATGTGCTCCTTCTGATTCCTCAAAGAAGAAAAAAAATTGACACAATTTTGATTCTGTGTCTAGTAAATAATATCAATATTTGAGCAAGGTTTGCTGTTACACCAAGTATTCTTTCAACAAGGTAAGTTGGCCCTCAAAAAGGACCCTCACATGCTCTATCTAATATCATCATTATTATACTTAAATGTAATGACAATAATAATATTTCTTGTTTACCAAGGTAGCCTCGTTAGTATTGGTACTGTTCTCCCTGAGGGCCTTGCAATCATATTATTATCCCTGATTCACTCAAGCACTCAAGGAATTTTTCCCCCACCTGGTACCAATTTACTACACCTGGGTTGAGAGTGGCAAATGTAGATTAATGATGAAAGCTTCTTACCCTTGGATGAAGAGCTTCTGGTGTAGGATCAACTACAGTGATATCCTGTAGTCAGGCGTTCACACAAGTCTTGTGCTTCTGAACAGTCACATTGGCCTCCAATCCTGTCAAGATGAGACAAATAATCAATTGACTTAAAACAAAAGTCATAAATTCTGTTAATCAAAATTTGAACATTAAACAAAAAAGATGTCCCATATTGATGCATTACATGTATATCTGTTTATTGAAAAAATCTTTCTCTATTTTCTGTAATCACCTTTCCCTCATCTACATTTCATTTTATTATTATGGGAGTTGCCTGAGTTCACTTCACATAATCCCTTTCTCAACCTATTCTGAGTAACTTCTGAAAATCATCATTGTTGTCCTGACTCTCAGTACTTATTACATTTGAAAAGCATTGGGCTTTTCTGCCACAAAATCCATTTTGGGTTTTAAAAAATTAATAAATGTAAGTATGGTGTCTTATTATGGATGTAGCTAGCTGGTTTTTTAGTAACAATGACATAATTTTAGATATTTATGAAGCAACGTACCTTTAACAGCGACCTCTGTAAGACTTGCCTCCTGAGTGCATACTACTAGAGCAATGGTGTCAAGAGTAGCTACAACTTGGACATCAATGACATCAGTAGGCTTCACTCCCTTGGTTCGCTTGCCTGTGGGATGAAAATCAGCAGAGATTCCATTATACACTACATTGACTGAAAATTATTCTACCCTGAAGAGAATGGTTCACCATCATTTTGTCAGGCCAAACATTTTCTGATTTCTATGTTTGTGGAATGAGGAATGAAATGGCTCATCAAATAATCTTTTTTAATACAGAATATTTCTTCTTAATTAAAATTAATTGCTACCTGACAGCAATGACCAATACTATGTTTTTTGTTGTTTTGTTGTTATACATGTTGTTGTCCCTCTTATTACTTTTTTACTGCAGTTTCACTCTTTAAAAAAGATATTTACATATCCGATAATTCTTAAGTCATGCATCCAATACTTTTCGGTGAGTAATCTACTCAATGTCATACTATCTGTCTCTATTTACTGAAAATATGACTTCCCAACCCACGTCTCACATCTATTCGCCATTATTGTAATTGATATTCCCAAAACCTTTCTTTGACATCCTGCATACAATCAAATTATTTTTATCCATGAGGGCTAGATTCTTGGATATACAGAAGAATCTCACCGGTCAAATTAGCAGTCTGCATTGCTGAATTATTACAGGTAAGACTAATACAGTGAAACCTGTCTATAAAGACCACCCAAGGGAGTAAGGAAAAGTATTCTTTATAGGCAGGTGGTCTTTGTAGACAGGTGCCTATAGTACATGTTTTAATGAGAAACAATTTTCAAGGGAAACAAAGAATGTGGTCTTTGTAGACAGGTGGTCACTGAAGCTGGTTTGACCGTACAACATTCTTCCATCTCTTTTCTTGAATCTTGAGACAAGTCCTTTTCCTCGAATTCGCTGTCTTCAATAGCAGCATTTTAAAACACTATTGAAATCCTGTTCTTCCTCTCTCTCTTGCTTTAATAATCCCAACTCACGTTCAGGTTTCTTATCGTCTTCACTGATGTACCCTTCGTCCTCTGCCTGTCCATCCTCCACTGCGGGTGCCTTGCCAGACTGGTCCAGGCTAGCCACCAGGGTGTCTACAAACTCTGTGATATCCAGGATGGCTTCACAGTGAGCTACCACCTCAAGGGTGGTGAAGTGAGCTGTGATCATCTGCTCAGTAGACTTGTAGGTGGTGGCAAACTCAGGGTTGTTCTTGTCAATCTTTAGGACGATGAAAATGAATTTAGTTCTGACTCAAAGGATTATAAAACATGATACACCCAATCTAAATGAAAACAACCGTTGAATGACTGATACAGGTCATGTCATATCATCAATATAAATGTACCTTTGGAGAATTGTTTTTCTATAATGAAGTTTTTCATACAATCAAATGTTGGACGAATGAAAGTATACTTCTCCAATGCTGCAGTTAAAGGGCATAAGTATTCAGATTTGCCTTTGCTTAAAAATGCAACAGGTACATGTCTGAGGTATTTGTGTAATTTCCTTCTAAAATTTATTCTACCACAGATCCCACACAACACAAATCCAGCCAGTACGTTTGAAGCAAGGAAAGAGAGAACAGTTCACTTCCATTGTTAGCAGCTGAGCATCCAAAGCTATTCGTCCACATATTTAATTCAATCAAAAGGATAGATCATCAATAATACATAGCACGCCTGTTAAAAAGAACATATAATCTGACTGATTAAAAGAGGGAGCTTACCTTATGATATTTGACAGACAAGAGCCTTTCAGCTTTCTCATCATAGGCCGGTGTTCTTACCAGGTACAACTTGTCAGTTCCGGGTACTGTATAACAAGATTACAAAATATACAGTTTTTCTTTCATCTTGGTCATAGAGCTGATGCAAATTTATATCTTCCAGTGTTAGCATACAGTTTAAAGCTATAACTATTGAAATCAAAACCAGAGTCAAACAATGGCATCGAGATCATGATAGAAAGACTGCCCATGAGTTCAATATTACGTGACCTAGTGATAAGATGTTCGGATTTATGTTTTCTTTCTTCGTTTTCTTTTAAAGTTTTAATGGAACACCTCATATATGGTTGCTTCCTTACAATATTTTATGATAATATTTCATTCCACATCTGTGATGATTTCAGCGTGACATGATCTCACCTTGGAACTTGTGATGCTGAGCTGCTATACTCCCTAGAGACAGCTCTACATCCATGTCTAGAGGTCTGACTTGAACCTTAGCTCCTAAGGAATGGATGGCTACACCTAGAACAGGGCTCTCCGATCCATCAGCCTCTCGCTGGCCTAGGTTCAAAGTGACCTGTCAACAAGAATAACCATGGATTACAGTGGTCTGTGGTATGAATACTCCACAGGGAGCAGAGTGTGTGCAGTATAATATGCTGATGAGCAATTGAATCCAATGACCAGGGTAATAATAATCAAAGTGCTTAGAAATGTAGTATACAGCAATATACAAATGTGACTATTATTATCACACTTCTTTATACTGCCTCATATAAAGAAACTCTACAGCTGATGAATGATTTCATCTTGTCATTTACATCATAACAATGTTTGAGCACTGGCACTGCATATTCTCAGTTGATTTTGAGGAAGAAAAGAGAAAAGGGAAATACACATTACACATATGTATTAAGTGCCTATGGCACACAATATTCAAACGGCTATCTAAAAAAAACTATTGGATGTACACATAGCAAGAACATAGAAGCGCTTACAAGTCTAATTGGTTTAGTTGGAACAAGAACATAGTTATTTAAATGACTTGAAGATTAACCTGCATTACATGAAATAATGTTAATAAATTCTGCTAATGTAAGACACATGTTAAGAGTTCTCATTTCTTCTTAATTCATTTTGCAATACTGTCACAACAATATCTTCCTTTTGACTTACTCTCTTTAGTTCAAATTGGAGCTCCACGTCTGATCTCAAGTAGACGCTGCTACTCTGCTGGCGTTGTATGGCCTGTTTCTTCTTGGATAGCAGCGAGGGACTTGATCCCTCGTCTGCTGATAAGAACTCATCTTCGCTGTCTTCTCCTGCCACGGCGATGAGTTTGCTGTCTGACACGCCTCGCCCTACAGCATAGGTCTCACTCTGCAGAATTGGAATGACCAGAATGATATTGAGTTTACTAGAATGTGACAGGTTTCCCATTAACAGAGATAGTTCAAGATTGTCTGAGATAGCAACTTTGAAGAAAGTTAGATACAATATCCATCTTCTTTTCTCCTAGGTATACAAACTGTAAATAATAATGTTTTGAAACCATTAGCAAGTGCATACATGTAGTTAAGCTTCAGATGATACCATTCTTTGATGTACTTAACTACACTGCATGTCAGAGATAGGAATACTCTTTAAAAATGAGGCCAATTGACTGAATAATGGAATGCTACAAAAATGATTGAAATTTTTGACACATGTATTAGATGTCAGGTACATATCTTTATACAAACATAATATATATGAAAAACAAAAATAGTCTGGAACAAAAATAGCACTAATGGGTGATGAAATTAGCACCAAAAATCAAATTAGCAATATGATACATAAAATCAAACAAAATGTAAGATAAAACATCAAATTACCAAAAAGATCAAGTTAGTTCCATTAGCACTTTTGATCAAAAATGGAGGGGGAAAAAATTAGCATATACCCGTTCAAACCACAGAGGCAAGAGACATCAAAAGTGCTAAATATGAGCAGACCATGCTACCTCTTTTGGGAGAATGACAATCTTGAAAATCTTAGGTTTGACTTCATAAACAGCATATTATTTCTCATGCATTTCATCCATAGAGTTCCTACAGTGACTACACGAAAGACAGTGATTCCACTTTGTGGCATATACCCATTCAAACCATAGAGGCAAGAGACAGCAAAAGAGCTTAATATGAGCAGAACATGCTACCTCTTTTTTGAAAATGGAAATAGTGAAAATCAAATTACTTTGGAAACAGCATATTATTTTCATGCATTTTATGCATAGACATCTCAGAGTGACTACACAGTGATTCCACTTTGTAATATATGGAAATGTAATTTTGAAGCTAAAGAATTCTTATATCTTGAACACTTAAATGTGTAATGTGATGTAAGATCAACAAATAATGAAACAAAATGAAGACATCCAAATAAAAGTTACTTCCAGCAACAGTTCTATGACAACTTCAACAATCTTTTCTTTTATGCCAAAAATAATCAGAGAAAGCAATGAACTTCATCTCAATATAAAATTTTAGGATTTGAACAAATAAACTGAAAAACAAGTAATGAAAATGGCAACATACAAAAATAAATTTTGTGGTTTACAAAGAACACTAATGAATGTTAGGAAGATTTATGGGGAAAATTTCTGCTGCAACACTGTCAATTATTGGCATGCACACTAAATTTTACTAACAATCTAAAACAAACAATAATAAACAAAACATAACAAAATGAGTTAGGAATTATTCTGGGGTTGGGTGAGCATTTTTTATTTTAGTCTGTCCATCTTCAACACTCTCTGAACATCTTGCCTCTGTCCATTCACTCGCCGTCTCATAACCATCCGATTCCTCCAAAGACACTAGCGCCTTGACCACACTTACGGAGGCTGTTGCAGACCCACCCTCCTGGCTGCTCTTAGCCTGGCCTCCTATTGCTGCTGCTGCTCCTGCGCTACCCTGTATCATCAAGAATGCCATGTTGAAAGAAACCACATGGATTGAAGATTCAAAAAAGAAAGCCATATGACCAGAAGGAAAGAAAATAAAAACACATGCTTGATAGAGCTGCCAAGGAGGTAATGATGTTGTTATCTCAGTTTTCTAACTTTTACCTTCTACTCCCAAATATAATCAAGATTAATGATAGATCAAATAACTTTTTTTTTAAATCACTTGTATGTGAAATGTTGCAATGGGTGAAAAAGAGGCCTGGGTAGTAATAGTTCAAGAGGCCTTACACCAAAATAATTCCCAACTTGTATTCCCTAAATCAAAATGTATAATGTCTTTTTACATCCAGTAGTTTCTCATACATGCAACCATCTGTGCTAATACAATTCATTTGGATAGTGGAAATAGAAGCACTTGGAATAGTATCAACATGCGCACCAGAGTACTCAAAGATAAAGAAAAATATCTAAACATAACTCATTCAGTATCAAGCAACATCCGATTGAACGCCCTTAACAAAAATTCTGTAAACATATATAAATCTATATACACATTGAACATTTGAAGAAAAAATAAAAATATTTCCAAGCATATATGATAATATATAGACTCGTCTTCATGCATAATACTGGATAAAAAAGCTTTGTTACTAAAGTCTTTATATGAAAAAAAACCCAGCACTTACTGCACACGATGAAAAAATGAAAAGCAAGCTCTTATTGCTTTAGACATGGACTTCAGCTTCTTCATGAAGACAAATTACTGATGACAATTGAGATGAAGAACTTTACTGACACAACACCATGGAAATTATACAACCATGATAATATAACAATCATTAACATAAAAACGTTACAATCGTTTTACCTTGGGGTCTTTTTGAGCAGTAGGTGCTTCAGGTTCATCACTCTCAGGTAACGGTATACTGGTTGCAAGGGCCAGTATCTCTTTCAGCTTGTGGTCTGATAGATCGATTAATACATCAGGTAGTTCACCCTTCACTTTCATCCTTGACAGAGACAGAACAAGAAAGATGTGGATAAGCATTGAGTGACTAGCGAATGCTGCTTTCTGGCTGTGACTGCTACAAACATTACATTTCTATGCAGCAGTGTCTTTCCTTCACTGAACCTCAGGTAAGCACAAAGAGCTTTGTCAAATGTGACCAAATTCTTGCTGACAAGGTTGAGCGAGAACAAAGCAAGCTTGGAACATGGTGAAATAAGTACATACACATAAGACTTTGATGGAAGAAACACATACAGAGATACTTCATGAAGAACATTTTTTATTCAGAAATATGATATCATGTATCACAAAACCAGAAAATTTTACAGAATGTAATTGCAAATTATTTTACAGCCAGAACCCTTATGAATCTGGAGGACTCACACAATTTAAGAACATTTTTACTCTGTGTGAAAATAAACCCAGAGACAATAAAATACTGCCACATTTGTGCAAGTCCACAATATTAGCAGTTCCGCAGTAAATTCTGAAAGATTTTGCAAACTACACTAAACATTAAAATAATAGACTGTACTACTGTCAACTTACTTGGGAAGTCTAGCATCCTCCACCATGCATTTCTGTAGTGAGATATGAAGATTCATGGGTTGAAGGAGATGCAAGGGTGATCCATGCTGCTTACGTATAGCCTGCCAATCTTCACCTACAAATGAAAATAGCAAAAATTTCAATGTTATTTCCTATACCACACTCAGGTCTAGAATTCTGAGAAGATCAATAAAATCTAACCCGAATCCTAGACCTGACCTCAAACCCAAACACAACCAAAGCATTTACCCTATATCTTTGATACAATAAAACGTGCAACATAATTCTGTCAAATCCATGGCCAGAAAACGATGCCTATCATCAAATCAGTAGTCGTGGTGAGTAGTAGTGGTTATTTTACCCGACCGCTAAGAGTTAGTAAGCAACCAGAGGACCTACGGCTGTAGGTCCTCTCCCAGAGACCTGGTAATGAGGATTAATGCCTTACCAACGGGCACCTGGGTCACCGGATTAAGAGACGACTGCTCTACCGACTGAGCTATCGCACCTCCTCACAGGAACATAGAACGTATAAATAAATGAACAAGAAAAGGTTCAAAAAGTTGATATAGACAAAATGGAAGAAATTACAAATTAAAAAAACATTCAAGTTAGTTTAAAAAATGTAAAATACAGATTGTATTTTTTTACCTTTTGGAGCAAAGATGACCTGAACGTTTTGAATGTCAAGGTTGAATCGATCGTAGGCCTTGCGCTTGAGTTCCTCAAGTGTTTCATTCTATAAGAGGTAAGAGGAGGAAAAAGTCAGAGATAACTGCTTCATGTAAACAATTCTATTTTCTTACCCATAAGCCATGTTGTGACAGCTACTATAATATCAGAAAAGTTGAAACTAGGATCCTCTAGATCTTTAATGCAATAAAATATGTGATAAAAGGATTTAAACAAATAAAATTAGTCTTTACCTTGTGAATTTTCATGCAAGGAACTACATGTAATCATATACATGAACATGTAGTTGTATTGCAATATCTGGTCAATACATGTTCAACATATATTGCGCATCTCACATCCAGTATATCAGACTCGATCAGAAAAGGTTGGTGACATTTACAATAATGTGACAGAAACAAGGGTAAATGCAGAATGAATCTTGTAATCATCACAGTTATAGTTTGCAGTGTATCTATCAAACTTATCACATGGGAGGATTTGCAAATTAACAGCTATGGCTGAGTATGAAAACCAAAAGAAAAACTGGGTGACAGCCTAAATTCAACATATCTCACCTCCGTTCTTCCTCCTACATGTCTCTCCTCACTTTCTGTTGTCATTTTCACATTTCCAAGGTCCACAACGAGCACTGATCCTGAGCTACAAGAGTAACATCACACAATGATAGTTAGACTTGTATCCCTAGTAACATTGAGAATGTATTGATCCCTTCAAAATATCCTGTAATCTGCTTTAAAAAATCATCCATAAGTTGATGGAAGCTCATAGAGTGATGTTGTTTTTAACCTGTTGACGACTGAATTCTCTCATCCCTCTATGCTTTAAATAGGGAACCACCTGGTTCCTGTAGGCAATGAGATTTGAAAAAACATGTAGAAAGGTGACAGTGGCTGAAGACTGCAAATTGATGTCCAAAAGGAATATAACAAACTAACAATTTTTTCACCACAAGCACAAGTAATAGAAGAATTTCACTAACAAGTGACTGAAAGATTACATTTGAGATATTACTTCCATCATACTTCAACCTGCACTGCACACTGGCATCGCCTTGGTTTCATTCCTCTTCATACCCCAAGTCCCAAATACCAAGGACATGCGAGGTATATTAGCCTCTAATGCAGGCAGGCAGGATGAATCACAGGTATACACCTACCCATCAAAGACACCCTTCTCTGGGATGATGACATAGGTAGACTTGACATCCACATTGATATCAAGGATCTGCTTGTTGTCTACCATGAACTGGAGACCTGTGGTTGAGGTGTCGCTCAGTTCTGTCAGATTGGACATAGCAGCTGCAGAAAGGCTGAAAGGAAAATTCAAATTCAACAAATAATGGAACACTGTCAGTTTTATCATTTCAAAATAATTATGTTATCTGGGTCCACTTTCATACAATAAACCACCGATATGATTACATTTGATTAGATTTGTCCTAGATCTTAGATGTTGCGGATAAACAAGTTTAATGAAACAAGGCCATGATTAAGTTACGATGCTATAGGAATGAGCTGTGTTAGCAAGACTTAAAGCGGGACTGCACTTCTTGTAGTTACTTGCGCCCTTTATATAGCCAAAAAATGCCTAAGCGGTACCCTTTGATTCCCCATGGTCTCCTTTTTCTTAAGTTAATTGAGAGCTGATTTGATGAGATAATCACCTGCCAGTGACCGTGAAGGGAGGTCTAATCCCTCCTGGCAAAACTAGTGCAGATAGGCTTTCAGTGAATGTCTCTCCATTATTTTAAATAAAGTAGAAATAACTTACTTATCCAGCTGCACATCTTGTGGAGGTTTGAAGAAAGCAGCTATACTGTTGATTGTATGCTGAATAGTAGTAGAAACAGAGAGAGAAAATGTAAATAATCAATTCAGAATGTCAGAATCATACTGAAGCAATACAGATAGTGCTTGAATTATAACCAATAATGGTGGCTCGTGAAACCTATCGTGTGTGTTTAATCTCTTTTCAATTTTGCTTCATCATTTCTTCCAACTCGTGTACTTAAGACACTGTATTATACATCGTTTAAAAGCTTATATGGACCCCTGGACTGGACCAAGATTTAGCTTCAGGTTTCAGGATCAAGCCCAAGACTGAGAACGGTTTTTGCTCCATATCTGGTGTGGACCTATCGCATCATTGCTTGTGCCTGTTCAGGATTACTAGAAGACCAATATAGAATGTAAAATTCGGCCTCAAGATCATGACTGAGAGTGTGAGGGGCCTCGCTACATCACTACTGTGGCATGTGAACCTACCGCATCATAGACAACCTTGAGAGGTTGGGTCCGTAGAGTGATGCGTTGATCAGCCTTGCCGTCCATAGGGTTGGTCTCAAACTGAAAACTGACCTCAGAGACCTTCTCGTCTTCGAGGGTGACCTGTGACTCTACCATCTGGGGGCGCTGTCCATTGGTGGGTGCCCCGAGGACGCTGAACTCGCCAAGCTGTAGATCTAGCCTGATCAAATGAGAGATGATACATGGTGTGTGATATAAACAATACATTTGAATTCTGTATGCATGCAATAAATGTAATTTCATGCATAATACACCATTTATTGAATTCATAGACTTCTCTTTATCATATTCATGCAATCAATTGCAAGTTAGTATTATTTTAGCTGAATAAGTGATTTTGATGGAAGACTGATACCGGTATGGTGTTTTCTTCCTGTTATTTAACATTATGTTAATCTAGTAGTTAGATCTTTATCCAAAAGTATCAGGATTGAAAGGCACTGGAAGATCTACAGTTAACCCATTGCCGACTGGAACCGGATGACCCCTGTAATAATCCTATGAGAATGGCAGAATTCAGTTATCAACGGGTTAAATTAAGTACTATGTAACGCATTAGAGAGAAACATATAATCACACACAATCTTCCAATCTTCACTTGGCTGTGTGTACTTACTTGATAGCTTCAGCTGCTGGCCGTTGCTTGAAGACTGCTCCTAAGTCTGTGACAGCTAGGTTCAAGATCTGTAATTCATCATCGCTATCTTCAAAGAGCTTCACACTGGTTTCTAGCAGCTTGAAGTTGGCATCTATTCCAACATACTGAAAAAGGGATATATCACATATTGCAACATCAATCTATACAGTATCTAAAGTATATCCATTCACTAGCATATTACATGCATTAGTTAAGATGAAAGATTATGTGCATTTTTCAAGAATGCACATAATCATGCAAAATAATGGATGAGAATGTAGCACAAATGATTGTTATCAGAGGACTAGCTATTATAAAGCCTATTACATAGTGATAAGCCCTCTATATATTACTTAAATCTTATTTACTGCATTCATGTTACTTACTCCAATTATGTTTACATTTAGAAAGAGCTTAGAATGATGCTATGGTGCAGAAAATAGTTTTAAAAATCCTCCAGAATCAAACAAAAATTGTACACGAATACATTGCATGGAAGTATAAAATGATTAATGTTTCAAAAAGGGTTACAAATGATATTTCTCCTCACAGTGAATAAAATCAAACCCTTGAAATCTAATTTCTTTGCTTACATCTTTGGGTAGTGTAGTATTGACTGAAGTCTCACTGAATCCGATGGCTGCATAGAGCTTGGCCTTCTCTTCCTCTGTCATGGCATCCTGGAATTTGTCTGGAGAAAGTCAACAAAAAGATTACATCTATCTTCTTTTTTTAATGTGAAAAAAAAAAATAAAAGTTCATCTATAACTCGCCTCACATTTTTATCACACCGTTTGTTTACACAGCAATGAATCGTTTACAACTTGTTCTGAATACAATCAAATCTTTCAGTTATACAATGGTATGACGGGGAGATAAATTTAAGGTATAGTGAGATGGTAAAAATGATAATGGCTACATGCAATTTTTTTTATAATTACGTATTATTCATTATATCATAATATGTATTATTCAATCAATTTATGTTCAAAATATAAATCAACAAAAGATCTAACACACAACAGGATAAAATTTTAATTTAATCCAAACACTGTCTACAAAAACTATTTTTTCTCAATGACTATTAAAGTACAAAACGTATACAAAATTATATTCAAGTATTTTTTTATCAATTTTCTTATTTCTACAATTCTCAATTATTCTAAAATTAAAGTATTGAATCTCCATGATTTGAATTCAATGTGAGAAATGGCTTCCATAGATTCTGACTCGAGTTATCTCAGACTTCATAGTATTCATCAGGTTTAACTGCATTATAATCACAGCAGATACATCTAGCTTCATATCTGTATCTAAATGAACCTACTAGCCATAGATGCTAAGTCATCTTCTTCTGCTTGCTTCTTCTGGTCTTTCTTTTTTCCTCCCCACAATCCTCCAAACCATCCTCCGCTTTCTGCTTTCTCCTTCTTCTTTTTGAGTCCTCTCTTCTTGAACTCTACCTCAGCCTGCTGTCGGCTCAAGGTGATGTTGAACACATCAAGTTCTCTCTCCATGTCCTAGGGTGAGAATATGTACAGGGGGGTGTTTCACAAAGATTTTTAAGTTGAACTTATCTCTAAGTTGGACTTATGTGGAAAGCTGTTAGTATCTTTGAAAATATTTTTTTTTTTTTTTTTTTTTTAGAGGCATAAAATATTGATTCACATCATTCATATCTGTTATCATCAAAGAGATTTCATGTTTTTGATGTGAATTTATGAAAAGTCTAAAATACTCAAATTTTTGCTTTTCAATATATACTGGTGTCCTTTAGCAAGACCACACACCATCTGCTAAAGCCAGGGTATTAATACTGCACCGCAGTAGTGCCCACTATTGTTATTATTATTATTTTTATGAGAAGATATCATGTAAGTATTACAAACTTCACAGAGAGTATATGCTCATTCAATAATTAAAGCACACTGTGTATGGATACCCTTGAGGTGAGTTGCTTGTAGACAAGTTTAGTTCACTTAATTGCATTAAACATTAGGGGTCCCATTTAGAACCCTTGTCAATTCTTTCATTAGGCACAAAATAATTCTTATGTTGACATGATTGAAGGCCCAAATATATGTCTTTATCAGCATAAACTATACATATCTGCATTTTGAGGTTATATATAGCCCAAAACTGGCTATTGGAATTACATCCATTGCAATATATTGTATTGGAACAATTAATTCATGAGATCTTAAGTTTCTAATAGCAATCACTTTTGGAATATATGCCCTTTCCTCAGAGGGAATAAAGCATACCTCAAGCTTCTTCAGCAAGTCTTTGGAAGGTTTGTTGGTGTCCAGTTTGTCCACATACAGGTTGATGTAATGCTTGACCAGCTTACGATGCTTCCTGATGTGAGCCCACGACCACATACGATGTCTCCGTCTCACAGTTTCCTCCAAGATACTGTTCTGAGCATAGTGCCACCTACATGTAGAGAAATGATTCACATGGAGTTATCAAAGTGGAATGGGGTAATTTGTACTGCTTGTTTTCAATGTATTTCTACATGTACCTATGGAGTATTTAATATGGAAGGGTATATAATTTCCTGCTGTCACAGGCATTATGCGACATATGCAACATGTTTCAAATAGAGATATCTATGTGAAATGGGAGTATTTTTACTCCTCTTCTGAGGATAGTGCCTCACATTGATAAGTGTTTTTCCCCAGAGAAGACAATATACAAATATGCTTCTACAGTGAATTATAAAAAACAAACATTGCTTCACAGTACAAAAGGATTTTTTAAAATTAAGATTAATAACAGCATGGATGACAAAAAGCTTTTGAAAGTGGTAGTCAAATAGGTTGTTGTACTATTTAGTCAATCTGTCCAGTATGAGCTCATCATCAGGCTACTGGGTGTAAGAGACAATCTTTATGAAAACTATACAGAGCTAGAGTGCAGCAACACTTTTGGACAATAATTTAATAAAAATAAAATATTAAATCAACACAGCATATTTTTGGCTCACATTCTTTGTCTACTTTAAGCTTACCATTCTTTGGCATGGCCATGAAGAGGAACATCTGGTTTGTACTTCCTGAATGGTTCATTGCGAGTCATTCTTTCAAACGATACAAGCAGCTGCATCACGTCCCTGTACTACAATCACAAACTATAAAACAAGTCAAGATTAGTCAAACAATTGCTCATGAAGCTCATACTGAAATAAATGTTTTTCCCATCTGCATTTCATTTCCTGCTAAAGTATCAAAGAACCTTATTAAACATATTTATCACATTAGAGCACATATCATATGCAGTAGGGTGGTAAAATATAAGAATATCTGTCCTACCCAGTGTAAATTTCCTGCACAACTATCAAACATATATATCGTATATGCCATTTACCAGTGAACCAGACCCGCTTGCGTGTACAATGGAATACCTGAGATATCTTCATCGACTTTCATACTTAAGATAGAAATAGAGTTTGCTTTAGTAACAGCATGTCTGAGGTAATACTTCTACTATTAATAATAATCCTTATAATAAGTATATCAATATTGGATATTTTCATAGTGCTCCAATATGACCCAGGCTGCACTAGGCCCGTGTTTTTTTGGTGCTCACAACATTCAAGGAATTCCTTCCTACCTGAATGGGTACAAGTATGCTTGACAACGCATGAACTTACTTGCTTGCGACGGACACCCAATCCAATGCTTTGTATGACCAGATTTACATAGGCTTGAGGGACAGACAGGTTGGACTCTGGTTTGGGGTTGAGCCGTAGCTGAGCTTTTGATGAGATTGGCTCTATCACTGCAGATTTAGAAAGGAGGATTATAAGTTTTAAAAGATTAATCACAAATGTATTGTAGAGAAGTGCTCATTCTCTTAAAAATATTTCAAATGACAAAGTAGCAATTTATTGAAAATATTACATCTGAAGTTGACTGCATCTTGTGAAAAAATAACATAAATAATTACTCTGTCCCACAAAGACAGACATAAGTGCAAAAGAAATGTATCTGATGAATTTAAAATTTGGTAAATGAACTTGACATATTACGAATGCTATCTACACTGGTACATATTTTATCTAATAACAATAGTAATTATAGGCATTTCTATAGCGCTGTCTATCTAAAAATTCTATTCCGAGGCGCATTAAAGAGAAGGTTGAGTTCTGGGAAGGGGTGAAAAATAATTCGTGAACTTTATCATTTGTTATAATGCAAGTGTGGAAGAACATCAGATAAGACATGTTCCCTGAAAAGCATGGCTCTTCAAATGCCTTCATATT